>JACEEZ010015058.1:0-105000 GCA_016584305.1 Chionoecetes opilio
CCGATTCATAATCCAATTGGGGCCTCACACTAGAAAGTTTCAACATTTTTTCCCAACCCAACCAGCATTCACCTTCTCAGTTTATTTTTGTAATCTAGAGCCGTTCGATCCCATAATGTCGGTGAAGAGTGAAGTGACTCAATTATATGTTCAAGAGTGTTCTCAGTCTGCCACAGTGCTAACCAATTAGAGAGAACTGAAACTCGAGAAATGCCAGTGGTCGCTGGCAGTTTTAACTCAAAGGTTGGTCTACTGTGTTTTGGCTCCGCGACTAATATTTTTCATAAATTAATTTCGCGATAAACATTGATGCACCGCATCTGAATACCAAAAAATATAGTTCTTCTGTTGTTCTACTAATTATATGGATGACATTCATTACGATGGAACGTTCTATAATAGCAATTTAATGCAAATTACTCGCTTCGAGTAGCAAAGCTTAATATATTTTTTACATGTATATTGTGGCATGTAAAATTTGGGTGATGTTCACACTGTTTTCTAAGACAGTACTGCTGCGTCTGGCAAACGCTTGTCAAAATACAATAAGCAATGCCTTGGAAAAACGAAGAATAAAGAATGCCGAAATCGGCTTGTTGCTGCGACAATGTAGGTTATAATTGTGGAGGCGACACGCTGCGGCGGGGAGTGGTGGGCGGGGAGATTGTGGCGGGGCGATTGAATCAAAACATTGCTACTTCACGCGTCGACTCATTGCACTTCCAGGCTTTCTATCTGATTGATACACAATAATAACAGGAAAATATGACTGCCTAGGTATAGATAACTTCTAAACATACGTTATTGACTATATAATATCATAGAGTAACATTTACCTCGCCTCCTCAACTATAACCTACTTGGTTATTTGGTTAAATGCATGTTTTACAGACTCAGGCTTCTATACAATATACATATAGAAGAAAATCGTTCTTAAAATTATACTTTTGTGTTTTAAGTGCAGTGGAATAAGCCCATATTTTTCTTTCAAGTTGACCAACTTTTCACCAAATTGTGAGTTAAAATTGCCAGCGACCACTGGCATTTCGGAGTTGCAGTTCTCTCTAATTGACGCCTCGCGCTGTACTGATATATCACTACTGACAGTCTTTTTAATCAACGTTCGCACAGTCACAATTAAAATTTTGAAATTTATTTTAGACCTGCTCAGAACAGTCTAAGATAAAAGGCAACCTCTGAATAGCCTAAAAAATAGACAGCCTTTGAATAGTCAAGGAAAAAAACAACAGCCCCTGAATAGTCTAAGAAAAAGACCCACAGCCCATGAATTAACAAAGAAAAAGGCAACATCTGAACAGCCAAGGAAAAACTACAGCCGCATAGCTCAAAAAAATATGGCAGCCTCTAAACAGCCTAAGATAATAATAATGCAGCTTCTGAATAGCCTACAGGCCTGTCCACACCAAGAAACTTTATTTGGAAACATTGCTCGCAAAATGTTTCCAAACAATTTTACGGGTTTTTTTCCCGGAAACAACGAGTTTGTGTATTGTGTGAATGTGTGTTTTTGTGTGACTGTGTGTGTGTGTGTGTGTGTAGTGTGTGTGTGTGTGAAGCTCATAGAAAGAATGTTCCCTAGAATCCAATAAGGTAAACAGAAACCACACTCCTAATGGACCCTACCCATAACTACGTCACGGTTTGTTTACATCGGTGCATTGTGGAGATAAGGCGGGGTCGCCGCGGGTGGACCTACGAAGGGAAAACTACGGCGATGGAAGAATTTCGAGTTATTTTGCGCGAAATTGATATTCCAGGTGCTATATTACTGTGCTCTGTTCTCGCTGACAACACTATAGAGAAGATCTGAGGTAATGGCTGATGTGCAGAGGCTTCTAAACCAAGAAAACAGAGTCACAACAGAGCCTCGTCAAAAGGTAAGCAACTGGTAGGTACGTAATGTGCCCCTACCACTTGCTTACTTCTTAATGAGGCTGCTGTGACTGTTTTCCTGGTTTAGAAGCCTTTGCACATCAACCATCACCTCAGGTCTTCTCTATGTTGTCAGCGAGCACGGAAATATAGTACCTGGAATATCAATTTCGCCCAAAACAACTCGAAATTTTTTCATCGTCGTAGTCTTCTCTTTGTAGGTTGTACATATTCATGGTTATGATAGTATTAAAATACCTTATTAATAGAGTTCCTTTTGTTGTCTTTCCTCATAATAAGTAGTGGTACATCATGGTTTAAGTGTTACTTGACGAGCCAATGAATACTCTTGAGTCTATACCAACATCACCAACCTTTGCTTTGATTTATCTTATTACTCCATCCATAAACAAGTTGCATAACCACCGTGACATTACCCATCCTTGCCTCATGGTACCTGGTACTGTCGTCTACCGATATTTGTATCCCTACACAAATCGGGAAAACTCGCCGACGGTAATGGTTAGGTTAGATTTTGCTTTGATTTATCTTATTACTCCATCCATAAACAAGTTGCATAACCACGGTGACATTACCCATCCTTGCCTCATGGTACCTGGTACTGTCGTCTACCGATACTTTTATCCCGACACAAATCGGGAAAACGCCGACGGTAATGGCTAGGTTAGATTTTACTTTAATTTATCTTATTACTCCATCCATTAAAAAGTTGCATAACCACGGTGACCATTACCATCTTGCCTCATGGTACCTGGTACTCTCGTCTACCGAAATGCTCGTACCTACACAAATCGGGAAAACTCGCCGACGGTAATGGTTAGGTTAGGTTACCGTTAGGTTAGGTAAAGGTCAGTAAGTTAGGTATTATAATCAAGATAAAAGCTTAATAGTTACACATACATACGCCACTCCATACACACTCATAACCCTTCAATACATTCCACATTCCCCTCAGTCTACTCTGTCATATGATTTGGTATTAGTCCAGATGAACACCGAACTCACTTTGGTGGAGAAACTATTTTTTTCTGGTGTTTTTACGTTTGTTTGACATGAATCTGCGGATAATTTATAGTTTCACCCAACCAACGATTTTCTGATGCGGCCTTAGGTTTTTCTGGTGTGTTTTTGGTGTTTGAATGAATCTGCTAAACGTTTCTGTCGCATTTTTTTTTTTTTTTTTTTTTTAAAAATCTATAATATAGCGAAAGTTTGTGTGTGTGTGTGTCTGTCTGTCGCGATAGGTTGCCGCCCCCCGTGGCGGAATCCATCATATGTCACAGTTTGGAACCAGCTCGACCAGGGGAAGGTTTTAAGCCCACTTATGATATGATTCGATAACTTTTTGTTTATTTCTTTTTTTTAGCAGCCTATTAGCGAGAATTGTGAAAAAAAAATGTGGGTTGCGAGAATTGAGGAAACCTTGATGTAGGATGATGGGTAATGGGTGAGTGAATGGGTGGGGTGATGGGTAATGGGTGAGTGAATGGGTGGGGGGTGATGGGTGATGGGTGAGGGAATAGGTGGTGGGTGGGTAATGGGTGAGTGAATGGGTGTGTGGTGATGGGTAATGGGTGAGTGAATGGGTGGGGGGTGATTGGTAATGACTGGGGGGAATACATACATTTCTGCATCCATGATTTCAGGAAAGTTAGAAGGGGCTATCTGGAGAGTCTGTGTTTGGTGGGCCGAAGGCCCACCAATAGCCCTAATGGGTGGGGGGTGATGGGTAATGGGTGAGTGAATGGGTTGGGGGTGATGTGAATGGGTTGGCGTTAATACATACATTTCTACATCCATGATTTCAGGAAAGCTAGAAGGGGCTATCTGGAGAGTCTGTGATGGTGGGCCAAGGCCCACCAAACACAGGTGGTGGGCCCACCAATAGCCCTCCGCAGGAGCTAGCCAAAAAGGCCGCCCTCCACTTTGCGGCTAGTGACAAATAAAATTGAACCTAAACCTAACCTAACCTTTACCTATACCTAACCTAACTCATACCTAACCTAACCTTTACCTAACTAAAAAAAAACTAACCTTTACCTAAAAAAATAAAAAAAAATAAAAAATTGCGACAGAAATTATTAGCAGATTCGGTCAATTTATAGTTTCACTCAACCAACGATTTTCTGATGCGCCTTATGTTTTTCTGGTGTGTTTTTATGTGTTGAATGAATCTGCTAACCGTTTCGGTCGCAATTTATTTATTTAATTTTTTTTTGCAAAAATGACAAAAAAATAAAAAATGAACCTAAACCTAACCTAACCTTTACCTATACCTAACCTAACCTTTACCTAACTAATAAAAACTCACCTTGATCTATACCTTAAAAAAAAAAAAAAAAAATTGCGACAGAAACGGTTAGCAGATTCATTCAAAACACATAAAAACACACCAGAAAAAAATAGTTTCGTCCACCAAAGTGAGTTCGGTGTTCATCTGGACTAATACCAAATCATATGACAGAGTAGACTGGGAGGGAATGTGGGATGTATTGAAGGGTTAAAGAGTGTGTATGGAGTGGAGTATGTATGTATAACTAATAAGCTTTTACCTGTGATTATGAATACGTAACTTAACTGACCTTTACCTAACCTAACGGTAACCTAACCTAACCATTACCGTCGGCGAGTTTTCCCGATTTGTGTAGGTACGAGCATTTCGGTAGACGAGAGTATCAGGTACCATGAGGCAAGGATGGGTAATGTCACCGTGGTTATGCAACTTGTTTATGGATGGAGTAATAAAATAAATCAAAGCAAAATCTAACCTAGCCATTACCGTCGGCGAGTTTTCCCGATTTGTGTCGGGATAAAAGTATTGGTAGACGACAGTACCAGGTACCATGAGGTAAGGATGGGTAATGTCACCGTGTTTATGCAACTTGTTTATGGATGGAGTAATAAGATAAATCAAAGCAAAATCTAACCTAACCATTACCGTCGGCGAGTTTTCCCGATTTGTATAAGGATAAAAATATCGGTAGACGACAGTACCAGGTACCATGAGGCAAGGATGGGTAATGTCACGGTGGTTATGCAACTTGTTAATGGATGGAGTAATAAGATAAATCAAAGCAAAGGTTGGTGATGTTGGTATAGACTCAAGAGTATTCATTGGCTCTTCAAGTAACACTTAAACCATGATGTACCACTACTTATTATGAGGAAAGACAACAAAAGGAACTCTATTAATAAGGTATTTTAATACTATCATAACCATGAATATGTACAACCTACAAAGAGAAGACTACGACGATGAAAAAATTTCGAGTTGTTTTGGGCGAAATTGATATTCCAGGTGCTATATTTCCGTGCTCGCTGACAACATAGAGAAGACCTGAGGTGATGGTTGATGTGCATAGGCTTCTAAACCAGGAAAACAGTCACAGCAGAGTCTCATTAAGAAGTAAGCAAGTGGTAGGGACACATTACGTACCTACCAGTTGCTTACCTTTTGACGAGGCTCTGTTGTGACTCTGTTTTCTTGGTTTAGAAGCCTCTGCACATCAGTCTTTACCTCAGGTCTTCTCTATAGTGTTGTCAGCGAGAACAGAGCACAGTAATATAGCACCTGGAATATCAATTTCGAGCAAAATAACTCAAAATTCTTCCATCGCCGTAGTTTTCCCTTCGTAGGTCCACCCGCGGCGACCCCGCCTTATCCCCACAATGCACCGATGTAAACAAACCGTGACGTAGTTATGTCTGGGGCCCATTGTGTAGGGAATTCTGGTCCTATTGTAAAATAATACCGGAATGAGGTGTGGAGTGGTGGAGGTGGTGACGCACAGCACCCTGAGATGGTTTGGTTACCTGGAGAGAATGGGTGCGTGAAATAAGAAGAAAGATATATAAGAATGGAATAGATGTTGGGAATATGAGAGGACGATCCTGTGGGAGGATAGAGTGTTCAATATTGGAGCATATGTGAGAGAGAGAGGATGGGAGAGTGAGAGGACTGGAGTGTGCAAGGACGAGATGTATGCACAGGTGAAAATGAAAACTCTTCTTCCCTGTGTAATCACAAGAACAACTGTTATGATACACGCAATACAATCTACATATATACATAGACGTCTGATAATTAATAGAAAATACCACACAGGGACACAAACAACATGTTTTTTTAACTCCTGTTTTGTAAGTAATTCCACAAACCCACCATATGTATACGCGCTCAAGCCCACTGTTTACATCTCTTAAGGCCGGTTCCCATCAGCCCGCTTGTACGGCCGTCTTACAACAACACCGCTCAACAATGACGTCACCATCATCACCGCTTGAGTGGTATTTGTGGTAACTGGGCACAGTTGGCAACTCCGCTCGAGCGGACACCGCCGAGCGGGAGAGATGACTTGAATTTAACTTTGTACGGCGGCCGTACAGCGGTACGGCGGTGCGGTAGACTTTGTTGTGACGTCATTGTGACGTCTTTGTTGTTGTATGGCGGCCGTACAAGCGGGAAGGTGGGAACCGGGCTTTACTCAACGCGTGACGTCACTGTTCCAATAATGAAAAAATTAGATTTTCGTGCTCCTACTTATAGTAGTTTATATACTTTGTCTTCAGGGGACTTCGGCCTCTCCCGCAGGAACTCCTTGAGGGGGCATTGTCGTAAGTCTTTCATTGTGGCATCATAATGATAACACTGGGGAACAAATTTTTTTTGAGTTAGGTCTGACACTTGTTATTAAGTCATTTTTGTTTTCTGAATCCAAAACTGATCTCAGTTTTTCTCTATCACGTCAAGTTTTTGAACTGTAGGATTTTCGTTTTCTTAAAAAATATGAAAAATACTGTACATAACAGTAACAGTGCTTATTTTATAAAAAGTTGCAAATGTTAACATACAATGAAAAATGAAAGAAATAGGCATTAATAGAATGTTTATTTAACATTATCATGTTTTTAGAAAGGATAAGGCTATAATTGTGTGCAGGTTAAGGTAAAAATTTACGTTTGTAGCTTTGTCTGGAGTGTTCAACTTGAGGACTATCGCGTTTGATGCTCCAACAATAGTCAGCCATCATATGCACATCCCATCTACCCTGGTAACGTTCTTCCATAACCTTCAAATCTTGGTGAAATCGTTCACCTTGCTCGTCGCTAGCAGCACCAAGATTTTCCGGAAAGTTGGCAAGATGGCTATGCAAAAAATGTACTTTAATACTCATGTTGCAACCAAGCGCTTTGTAGCTCTCCAATAGTTTCTGAACAATTTCTGTGTAATTACTTGCACGTGTATTTCCAAGAAAGTTTTTGACGACGTCTTTGAATGATAGCCAAGCATTCTTTTCAAGGTCTGACATAGTACCGTTGAAATGTTCATCTTTGATGAGCTGTCGAATTTGTGGACCATCAAACACACCGGCGTTGATTTTTTCAATTGACAGTCCAGGAAATGCCAAGATTATGTACTTCAAACAGTCGCCATCAGTTGACAATGCTTTTACAAATTGTTTCATGAGACCTAGTTTTATGTGCAGAGGTGGGAATATTATTTTCTTCCTGTCAACAAGTGGCTCATGTACAATGTTAGGATCTCCAGGTTTAAGATCAGATCTCGGAGGCCAATTCGTCTGAACCCAATGCTTCTCTCGAGCTCTGCTATCCCACATACAGAGAAAGCAGGGATACTTTGTGTATCCACGTTGTTGACCAAGAAGGAAGGACACCATTTTAAGGTCAACACAGATGATCCAATTGTGTTTGTCATATTGCAATAACTCAATGACTCTTTACATCTCCATATTCTTCACGAAGACAGACCGAATGCCCAATATGGACTGCGCCAAACTAATTGCCATTGTGTAGAAGGACACACTTCAAGCTCCGCTTTGAGCTATCAATAAACAATCGCCATTCATTTGGATTGTAGATTGAAAGCCCTAATTCCTTCAGTAAACCAGGAATGTTATGGCAAAACACAAAACCGCTGGCACTTCGAAAGTACTGCAGAAATGTACTTTCTCTGGTTCGAAAGTATGATACCTTCACTCCTTGTTCAAGTATGTTTTTCTCGTTCAGTCTTGATGCTAGTATTTCTGAAGCTTTTTTGGATAGGCCCAAATCACGTGCTAAATCATTCAACTCGTGCTGATCAAATCCCCTACGAACTGAATCCTCGTGAATGTCAAAATCTGCATCATTGCTGTCACTGCGTTCTTGAACATCACTCAGATCTTCTAGAGGAGGTAGTTGTTCGAAAACTGGCACTGGAATTTCAGCTGAATGAGGCATTGGTCTTATAGCTGACGGTAGATTAGGATATTCTATTTTACTTTTATTTTTCTTGTTAAATCCTGATGTTTTCACTAAACAAAAGTAACAGTCTGTGGAATGATCTTTTTGCTCTCGCCAAACCATGGGGATACCAAATGCCAACTTTTCACGTGTTCCTTTGGTCCACATCCGTAATCTCTCGACACACTGCTTGCACACTTTGTGAGGGGCCCATAGCTTGTCTTGATCACCGAGTTTCACTTTAAAATATGCGAAATTTTGCTTATCTGGAGGGTAAGCTGTGGAGAAAAAACTTGACGTGCTAGAAAAAAACTGACTACAGATTTGGAATCAGCATGCCAATTTTAGTCTAAATAAGCTCAAAAATCTAACTCAACAAATTTTTTTTCTTCAAATTGTTCCCCAGTGAATTGGTGAACATCCCCCCCACCCCCGAATAAAAAAAAATTGGTTCGCAATAATCTGGTGATTACCGCTGGAAAGCTGGGATTTGTAACTTCAACACCTGTTGTAACACGATGTCAAAGCCCATCGGAATCGATTAGCAATATGGCCCTGAATAAGAAATATCGTACATAGGGCTTTACTATGGCATTGGGAACACTCCTCTGGCGCATGCGCAGAGGAAGAAACAACCTTCTGGGTTAGCTCAACCAGTGTTCCCAGTGACGGTACGAAAGTACCATTTTGATACTTTTTGCCGGTACCGGTACGTTTTTACGACGCTAGACTAAAATGATACGAAATTGACATTGAGGAAAAAAATGATACTTTTTAATGAAATGAAAACTCTTCTTAAGTAAACCCTGAGTAAGTAAGGGAATATAAGAAAGAAAAAAAAAAAAAAAAAAAAATCGTATTATCCAGGGTAATATGAAAAAATCGAAATAAAATACCCGCTATAGATTCATAATTTTTTTTACCTCTAATTATTGTTTTTGATTTATGTGATCCCGTGAAAACCCTGGACCCGAGGACGCAACAGCTGATGGGGCAATGCGCAGTACGCACGGTGCACCGAGCTCCACGACGCCATTACGGAGAGGGACAAGAGGACATGCTCGCCCAACATTGTAAGTTTTTGTTATTATTATCTATACTATTAGTTGTTTGAAGACTAAACATGTTATAATGTGACTTTCCGTGACAGTGCGTGTGCAAGACGGAAGTGATAAGCCTAGGTAACAGTTATTTAGTAAAGTCCTTGCCATAATATAGAGAATTAAAAGATTATTATTTATTTTGATGATAGGTACATAATACTACATATACATATTGTGTGTTAGCATACACCAAAAGCAGATGCTTATATAGTTTTATATATGTATGTTAGAATACTACAGAAGAGTTCCTAATGCATAGTCTTTTTTTCTGTTGTTTTAATTATAAATTCTTTTGTCGCACCATACCAAATGTTAATGCATTGCTATTTTCTTTTAAACATGTTCTAAGCTGTGAATCCATTAAAATGCTAGTCTTCCTTGCAAAAATCTATTTATAACCCATGGATGTTCCCTACATTACCATTAATAATAAAAAAAATTGATATCATTATGAACATCAATTGCCCATAGTTTATCTTCTTACTAAAGTAAGCATGCATGTGTTAACGTAGATAATGAATGAATAATGTATTGAATGTAATGATATTTGACAGTCTCTCTTGCAAGATTATAAGAGTAGGGAGTTCTCTCAATGTGTTTTTTCGTATATAATTATTTGGAACTCTCTCTCTCTCTCTCTCTCTCTCTCTCTCTCTCTCTCTCTCTCTCTCTCTCTCTCTCTCTCTCTCTCTCTCTCTCTCTCTGTTAGCACACAATCATGCTGCAGCAGACTGTAGACACTTCGTCGCTGCCAGGCGTAAGATGTTGTCTTAAATTTAATTATGATTATCAAGGATTTCATAATATTTAGTAATTTCTTCAGTATAAAATATATCTTATAAAAATCAGTAATGGATACTTTTTTGATACTTTTTTTCTGTCATGTGGTACTTTTTTACGTTTTGAGCTTTGGTAATGGTACGTTTTTGTTTTTCCCACTGGGAACACTGAGCTCAACCTCTTCAGTCCTGGGCCAGAAGCCACAAAACACTTAAAGACCTTTTTTTGGTCGTTAGTCCAACGACGGTACCCACAGCGCGGAAAAGTCGTCGGTTTCGTCGTTAACGTGCACACTGGCCAACGACTGCTCAAGACCGGTATTAGCAGAGGTCGGAAGTCTCCAGGCATGCTCATTATTGCTTGGTATGCTATGAAATATCTTTTTTATAGGTGAATGTAGACATATGATTGCATTTGGATGGATATTATTCATATATATGAGTAAAGAGATGAAATACAAGCAAGGGACTCATCCACGTCTGGCAGCGCGGCCTTCGGCAGCAGCAGCAGCAGCATGATGAAGCCCGTGAGGTGGATATCAACACCAACTTCACCAAGGGAGATAGATGTCTGGTAATATTTAGTAGGGGAGCGAGAACCCCTTGAGGAATCCTATGATCCCTGGTGATATCCTATGGTGCTATCACAGGCGTGGGAGCTGACTGTCTTCTTCAGGAAGGCACAGGTGAGGCGGATAACTGCGGGTTTTTACTCAAAACTTTTGAGTGTGGCGGCTGGAGCCGCCAGCTCCTCCGCCACTGTAGGTTTGGGCAGGATTAAACGTCTTATTACTCGTTATTATACAACTTAGTGATTATGGTGAGATGTTATATATACTTGTCATTATCTAAATCAATGTAGCACCGTGTGTCACCTTAAATAAGGGTGATTTAAAGATGTTATGATGAAGTAACTGATGGCGGGGCAGAGTGACGGAGAGGCCTTGCCGCGGGGCCTCCCCATATCACAAATATTCACTATTTCAACCCACACACACCTTCTACCACCAAAACACTAGCAACACAGGCTCTTTACTTATACCTCTTACTATCTGATACATTAAAACTCCTTAAAACGCAAGCATTCCGAATAAAACGAGAATTAGTTTGAGATGACAGGGACAGAAGGCGGGGAGAGGCAGTCTGGCATGCCATTCTTGCCCGGAAATATGTCTCGCTGACTTGTGATTGGTCGAGAAGTTTTAAAAACTGTTTGTCATTGGCTGGTGACTGATGACGCGCTTGATGACGTCATTACTCGCCTTAGCCAGTCGGCGCCTTCCGACGCGTTAACGACCGAAAAGGGAGGCTTTGTAGCTTTCGTCGTTAGGAAAAGAAGTTCGGAGAGATGGTCGTTGCTGGCGCAACTACCTTTGTTGCTGGGTTCCTGCCAGGTCGCTGACTCGCTACACACAGCGCTAGACTTGCCTCGAGCAACACGAAAATCGAGTTGCTGTAACCAGGGCTGGGCAGGAACCGTTTTTTTTGGAACCGCCGGTTCCGGTTTCAAAGGCTCTCGGAATCGTGGGAACTGGTACCGGAACCGGTTCCTCCAGTATTCGTCCAGACTCATATATTCTTTGCATAAGTATTTTGAATGTTCATTCAAAATACCTACCGTAGATAACAGTTAAGTCGCCAGGACAACTTTTTTTTCTGTTCACAGACGTGTGGTGGCGTTAATACTTACATTTCTACATCCATGATTTCAGGAAAGTTACCGTAGATAACAGTAAAGTCGCCAGGACAATTTTTTTTTTCTGTTTACAGAAGTGCGGTGGCGTTAATACTTACATTTCTACATCCATGATTTCAGGAAAGTTAGAAGGGGCTATCTGGAGAGTCTGTGCCATTTTGTGTCTTCATCTGTGTCATAGTATGGCTATAAATGAACAAATTACAAAAATATCTACAAAGTGGCTACCAACAGTAGAGTCGCCATCTAGTGTTTATTTACTGAGTGTCGTACCGCTGTCGTCGTCGCCCGAAAAAGAAATGCGTAGCGAAATTTGAAACCGTCTACACTTGCAGATACAAAGCATAAAACAACGCTGAAACAGGGTAGATTATACAGTCATGATATAAACTACTGTGTATCATCTTCAGTGGCACATAAAAATCAGTAGTGATGCTATAATTCGTAATTTTTGGTGGCTGGCGACATCACTGCAGGTGGCGACTTTACTGTTATCTACGGTAGAAGGGGCTATCTGGAGAGTCTGTGTCATTTTGTGTCTTCATCTGTGTCATAGTATGGCTATAAATGAACAAATTACAAAAATATCTACAAAGTGGCTACCAACAGTAGAGTCGCCATCTAGTGTTTATTTACTGAGTGTCGTACCGCTGTCGTCGTCGCCCGAAAAAAAAACGCGTAGCGAAATTTTAGACTGTATATACTTGCAGCTACAAAGCATAAAACAACGCTGAAACAGGGTAGATTATACAGTCATGATATAAACTATTGTGTATCATCTTCAGTGGCACATACAAATCAGTAGTGATGTGATAATTCGTAATATATGGCGCCTGGCGACATGACTGCAGGTGGCGACTTTACTGTTATCTACGGTAATACACAAAAAATATTTCATTTCTTCGTCTTATTTCCGTGAAAACACGACTTTTGTAAAACTACGTTTTGTTTTGTTTGGCCCCCCACTTTTCAAATTTCTGGGTACGCCACTGATAGCTACCGTCAAGTCATGTATTGTAGATTACTGAGAACCGTTAAGGCGGAACCGGTTACAGAATTGGAACCGGTTCCCAGGCAGTAATGGCGGAACCGTCGGAACCGGTTCCAGAACCGGTTCTCGCCCAGCCCTACCGTAGATAATAGGGCTGGGCGAGAACCGTTTCTGGAACCGGTTCCGACGGTTCCGCCACGACTGGCTGGGAACCGGTTCCGCCTTAACGGTTCCTTAGTAATCTACATGACTTGACGGTAGCTATCAGTGGCGTCGTACCCAGAAATTTGAAAAGTGGGGGGCCAAACAAAAGAAAACGGTTATACAAAAGTCGTGTTTTCACGGAAATAAGGCGAAGAAATGAATTTTTTTGTGTGGATTAGGTAGGTAGGTATTTTGAATGAACATTCAACATACTTATGCAAAGAAAAAATGAGTCTGGACGAATACTTTAATATAAATAAGTTATATACTGACAAGGATAAACAAAAAATCGTTTAAAAAATGTTTATCGTTCGATGAATATATTTATTTATTATTATTTATTCTTTGCAAAAGGGGGGGGGGCATGGCCGCATGCCCCCCCCCCTTAGCCTAGGTACGCCACTGGTAGCTATCATGACGCTCGTGTCCTGCCTCTAACGTAGCTGTGTAACGTATTTTCAGCATTTGTTTGTTTGTTTGTTTAGAGGATAATTCCTCAGAGCCATAGTGATCTACCGCTGCAGCTTAGTGTTGGCCGAAGCCACCACCCCGGGAGGGGGGTCACAAACCCCCGGCTAACACCCGGTACCCATTCACTGCTGGGTGGACAGGGGCTCGGGTTTTAAGAAAGACCACCCATCTATCTTCGCTCCGCCCGGGGATCGAACCCGGGACTTCTCGGTTGTGAGCCGAGCGTGCTAACCACTACACTACGAAGTACTCATAAATAGTAGTAGCATAGTAACCAAAACTGTGTGAAAACCAAATACAGAAACTAAATGTCAAATAATGTGCTTGATAGTATATTGTGCGCATTCGATCACATTTGGTAATGAAGGAAATTTGTTGCACTAAATTTGAAATTATACTACCAACAATAACACTATATTCGCCACTGCACAAATGTCGCCAGGCGTCATATACGTATTATTATTTTTAGCATCACTACAGACTTGTATATATATACTAGCCGCAAAGCCGCCCTCCGGGCGGCCTTTTTGGCTAGCTCCTGCGGAGGGCTATTGGTGGGCCGAAGGCCCACCACCTGTGTTTGGTGGGCCGAAGGCCCACCAAACACAGACTCTCCAGATAGCCCCTTCTAACTTTCGTGAAATTATGGATGTAGAAATGTATGTATTAACGCCAACCCATTCACATCATAGCCCCTTCTAACTTTCCTGAAAGCAAAGCCGCCCTCCGGGCGGACTTTTTGGCTAGCTCCTGCGGAGGGCTATTGGTGGGCCTTCGGCCCACCACCTGTGTTTGGTGGGCCTTCGGCCCACCAAACATAGACTCTCCAGATAGACCCATTACCCACCACCTCGGCCCACCAAACACAGACTCTCCAGATAGCCCCTTCTAACTTTCCTGAAATGTATGTATTCCCCCCACCCATTCACTCACCCATTACCCATCACCCCCTACCCATTCACTCACCCATTACCCATCACCACACACCCATTCACTCACCCATTACCCATCACCACACACCCATTCACTCACCCATTACCCATCACCCCCCACCTATTCCCTCACCCATCACCCATCACCCCCCACCCATTCACTCACCCATCACCCCACATCCATTACCCATCACCCCACCCATTCACTCACCTATTACCCATCACCCTACATCAAGGTTTCCTCAGTTCTCGCAACCCATTTTTTTTTCTTCACAGTTCTCGCTAATAGGCTGCTAAAAAAAAGAAGAAAAAGTGATCGGATCATCCTATAAGTGGGCTTAAAACCTTCCCTGGTCAACCTGATTCCAAAACTGTGACATATGATGGGATTCCGCCACAGGGGGCGGCACCTATCGCGGACAGACAGACAGACAGACAGACACACACACACACACACACACACACACACACACACTTTCGCTTATATTATTATAGATATATGTGTGTCAGTGAAGAGGCATGCACACTTTTCACAGTAGTTTATTATTATGAACGTCACACTATACATGTCTTCAGTGGCACATACAAGTCTGTTAATTAGAGAGAACTGCAACTCCGAAATGCCAGTGGTCGCTGGCAGTTTTAACTCACAATTTGGTGAAAAGTTGGTCAACTTGAAAGAAAAATATGGGCTTATTCCACTGCACTTAAAACACAAAAGTATAATTTTAAGAACGATTTTCTTCTATATGTATATTGTATAGAAGCCTGAGTCTGTAAAACATGTATTTAACCAAATAACCAAGTAGGTTATAGTTGAGGAGGCGAGGTAAATGTTACTCTATGATATTATTTAGTCAATAACGTATGTTTAGAAGTTATCTATACCTAGGCAGTCATATTTTCCTGTTATTATTGTGTATCAATCAGATAGAAAGCCTGGAAGTGCAATGAGTCGACGCGTGAAGTGGCAATGTTTTGATTCAATCTCCCCGCCACAATCTCCCCGCCACCACTCCCCGCCGCGGCGTGTCGCCTCCACAATTATAACCTACATTGTCGCAGCAACAAGCCGATTTCGGCATTCTTTATTCTTCGTTTTTCCAAGGCATTGCTTATTGTATTTTGACAAGCGTTTGCCAGACGCAGTAGTACTGTCTTAGAAAACAGTGTGAACATCACCCAAATTTTACATGCCACAATATACATGTAAAAAATATATTAAGCTTTGCTACTCGAGGCGAGTAATTTGCATTAAATTGCTATTATAGAACGTTCCATCGTAATGCATGTCATCCATATAATTAGTAGAACAACAGAAGAACTATATTTTTTGGTATTCAGATGCGGTGCATCAATGTTTATCGCGAAATTAATTTATGAAAAATATTAGTCGCGGAGCCAAAACACAGTAGACCAACCTTTGAGTTAAAACTGCCAGCGACCACTGGCATTTCTCGAGTTTCAGATCACGGGAATTAGTGATGCTACAATTCGTAATATATTGTGCCTGAGATAACGAATAATGGAAATAAACTCTTTAAGTTATGAATTATAAGTGTAATAATTTTCATTAACACATTTTGTATCATCATAAACTGTTGGTGAAATCTGGTATAATGTTGATGGTTGTCTGATGAAATGTAGCATCTGTCGATCTGGCAAAACGACTGGGCCTCGCCGCCGCCTCAGTCAAGGCGCGAAATCCGTTGTGTTTTTCCTTAGATTCTAAAAGACATTTTGTTGTAACTAGAAAAGGACATTTTCTATTATATATCTTCCTTTGCCTTGTAAGGTATGTAAGTTACTATTGGTGGGGTTACTGCCCTGCCAAACACTGTTTCAACGCCACTGTGTTAATTTATTAAGAAAGCAGACTCACTAGATGTCATGCAATTGTATATAGCTCGGTTATGTACATCAATCATGCATTAAATTTGAGTAATAGATATCTTAGACACTGATCTTCCCACTGTCTCAATGCCCACTAATTGGAGACTGCAGGCAGCCCATTCTGACCATTTTTGTGGGTCATAAGAAACACAAAGCTGCTTCCTTTTTGACTTCTTGACCTCCACCCCCTGCATTGTTACTTTCAAGAACTCAGCATGCCTATATATATGGGTCAGCTCGGTGTCACGGCACAGTCACTGCCGCGCTGTCTTGTTGCAAGAGTCTACGTGGTCTACTATCCATCAACATATCTGAAGACGCTTATACGGTAAGTAATTAAAAGTTAAGAAAAAGTTGATAAATTGGTAATATTGAATTGATAGAATGTGGTATTAGACTATTAGAGGGTTGGGAACATATCAGAAATAATGGGAATTGAAGTACTACAGGCAGTACAGGACCGCCCAGGGTGTCCCTAAAGTCTGGACACAGGAAATCTCATTAACTATAATTTAATTTTCACCACCACCATCCGACAAACGTTGGTGACCATCAAATTCAATCAAACACCGATGGTGGTTGAGGGGTGGTGATGGTGGTTGAGGTGGTGATTGTGGTTGTGGTGATGGTAGTGGTGGTGATTATGGTGGTGGTGATAGTGGTGGTGTTGATGGTGGTGTTGATGGTGGTGGTGATGGTTGTGTTGAAGGTGGTGTTGATGGTGGTGGTGTTGAAGGTGGTGTTGAACTTGATGGTGGTGGTGCTGGTGGTGTTGATGGTAGTGTTGAAGGTGGTGATGGTGGTTGTGTTGACTATAATAATAATACATTTTTTAAATAATAATATGTGTCCAGACTTTAGGGACACCCTGTAGATCAGGTAACTGAGGAAAGCCAGGGCAAATTATGAGAGGAAAATTGTGCAATAATTAAAAGCAAAGGATAAGGAAGGTAATAGAGATCAGCATTTTCTATTTATGAGAGGAGAGGAAGGCAATGAACATCTGAATGTGGAAGAGCTTGTGGATAGGGGCAGATCGAGTAGTAATATAAAATTATGAAAGTGCAAGGGCTATGAAATATTTCTGTGAAAAGTTAGGAGGTATGAAGGAACCTGAGGGCCATAATTTGCATCACATGGAGATGCAATGAGGGAAACAAGATACATAGAAAAAAGTGTTATAAATGTCAGGGGATGGTGCAGGATGGAAAGGGGAGTGGAAGAACCAAGTGCGAAAGTATTGGAAGGACAAATCAATGGATGGGATCAAACGATTATGAGTTCTGTGCTAAGATATGAAGCGAGGCTTGAAAAGATGAATGATTTATAGGTGGGTACGCAAGATGTATGTATGAAATGGTGAGAAAAGCAGGTGGCGTAACGCGTAATATAGTTGATAAAATGGCAAGTAGTGTAAGCAATGTATAAGTTTTCAGAGGTTGAAAGACTGAAACATGTGTAGGTTAAATAATGAGATAAAGAAATATGTGAGAAAGGAGTGTCTGGAAGAGAGGAGTGTATGTGAGAGAGAAAAATTTGTTTGAGTGGTATAATAAGATCGGGAAAGTAGTAATTACTGTATATTTAATTGGTCTATAAGTAAAGTGAAGCTGAGATATGATGTGGATTTTTTACTGTATTCAATACATATTCATGATACGGAGTAATGTCTCGTAAATATGATGGTAGGTTCATTTTTCTAGACATCATTTGATAGTTAGATAATACCGTGTAAGAGTACCTGTCGTGTGGGCCAGAGTACTCTCTGTGGCCGCAGAGTATCATGGTTTGATGGCGACCGAGCCACTTTCGGTCGAGTTAGCTGATACCCTCCTATACGAGCTAGTGTATAACTATAGTGAATAGTGATTGTATGTCTGCAAGTGAAATTTATGTTTTGATTCCATTGTTTCTGAGTTTTGGTCTGCTTATAGTCATTGTATATGTTCGATTTACTATCAGGGGGAAATATGATCAAATTTTGAGACATTTTTTATAGTTTTCAGATAATTACGCATGCAAAAACTGAGAACCCTGGCCAGAGACGAAATTTGGACAACTGGTAGAGACGAAATGTGGACAACGTGAACGGCACAGGTGTTGTGTAACTTGGATACTTTTCTCAGGTAAATGAAGCTTGTATTTGTATTAGTAATATGACTCATAGGCAGTGGCGTACCGAAAAGACTAAATTATAATATAATAATTTATATGTATATATATATATATATATATATATACTCGTATATATATATATATATATATATATATATATATATATATATATATATATATATATATTATATATATATATATATATATATATATATAATATATATATATATATAATATATATTATATAAATATATATTATATATATATAAATATATATATAGAGATATATATATATTATCTATAATAATGTAAGCGAAAGTGTGTCTGTCTGTCTGTCTGTCTGTCCGCGATAGGTGCCGCCCCCCGTGGCGGAATCCCATCATATGTCACAGTTTTGGAACCAGCTCGACCAGGGGAAGATTTTAAGCCCATTTATGAGATGATCCGATCACTTTTTTTTTTTTTTTTTAGCAGCCTATTAGCGAGAATTGTGAAAAAAAAATGTGGGTTGCGAGAATTGAGGAAACCTTGATGTAGGGTGACGGGTAATGGGTGAGTGAAAGGGTGGGGTGATGGGTAATGGGTGTGGGGTGATGGGTGAGTGAATGGGTGAGGGAATAGGTGGGGGGTGATGGGTAATGGGTGAGTGAATGGGTGTGTGGTGATGGGTAATGGGTGGGGGGTGATGGGTAATGGGTGAGTGAATGGGTGGGGAGAATACATACATTTCTACATCCATGATTTCAGGAAAGTTTGAAGGGGTTATCTGGAGAGTCTGTGTTTGGTGGGCCGAAGGCCCACCAAACACAGGTGGTGGGCCGAAGGCCCACCAATAGCCCTAATGGGTGAGTGAATGGGTGGGGGGTGATGGGTAATGGGTGAGTGAATGGGTTGGGGGTAATGTGAATGGGTTGGCGTTAATACATACATTTCTACATCCATGATTTCAGGAAAGCTAGAAGGGGCTATCTGGAGAGTCTGTGTTTGGTGGGCCTTTGGCCCACCAAACACAGGTGGTGGGCCGAAGTCCCACCAATAGCCCTCCGCAGGAGCTAGCCAAAAAGGCCGCCCGGAGGGCGGCTTTGCGGCTAGTATATATATATATATATATATATATATATATATATATATATATATATATATATATATGTATATATATTTTAATATATTTATATATAAATATATATATATATATATTTTTTTTTTAATATATATATATATATATATATATAATCGAATATACAGTCGCGCCGATTATTTAGGGTAAAACGTAAGAATCTACGGTAAAATTGACTTGACTAGGGTAAATACAGCGGAGCTCATGGAAGGCATGATTCACTCACGGCAGAGAGAGCCTCAGTCTAGTCAGGATTGTCGGAGGGGGGACCCGTGCTGCGTCTCAGCAAAAATATATGTTATCGGATGTAATAAAACTACAACCTTTTAAACGTTTCCGTTATATAATATAACATATCCTTTGCCTCAAAGTAGGATTATTTTTCTAAAAATTGTATTCGTTTTTTCAGGAAACGAAGGGAAAGCCAAGGTCAAGAAAGGACAAGGTCAAGAAAGGAAGGTCAGCCCACCAGCCTTCCCTAGGGAATTTTGTCCACGTGAACACTTGGAGGGACGGACATACTGACGTCACAAGATCAGACTCTCAGAGTATGATCAGGCACACACAGTCACTCACACACACACACACACACACACACACATATTAGTAGTATTAATCCCGTGGCCTAATGCACTATGGCATCCAAAAGAAGCAAAACGGCTCCAGTGTGGACCTACATGGACCATGTTGAGGCTAACAAAGTCGTCTGCTTGGTGTGTAAAGACTTCCTTAGATACAGCGGCAGCACGTCTTCCATGATGAAACACCTACGTACCAAGCACCCCTTGGAGTATGCGGAGCTAAGAGAAGACTCTGAACAAGATGTGGCTGCCAAATTACCTAGAACAGTCCAACCCACCTTGTTTGAAACTATCAACAAGACGCAAGTCTATACCAATAAATCTACGAAAAATAAGGAGCTAGACTATCTTTTTATGAGAATGATAGTCAAAGATCTGCGACCACTGTTAATTGTAGAAGATGATGGATTCAGACAGTTAGTCAATGGCCTGAATCCACGCTATGAACTACCTAATCGAAGGGAGTTAACTAGAACACACCTTGCGCACCTTTACAACCAGGAAATAGAGAAACTGTCAAAGGACTTAGACAAATCTAAGCATATCTCTCTAACCACAGATTTATGGACTTCAAGACAAACCATGGGGTTCATTACAGTAACAGCTCACTTTATTTCCCCAGAATGGATTTTAAAATTGTGGTCTTGGAAACAACAAGAATGACTCAAAGTCACACAAAAGAGAATATTGCAGAAGAGCTGACACGCATCTGCAATAAGTGGAATACCTTAGATGAGGTATATTCAGTCGTGACTGACAATGCTAGTAATATGATCTCAGCAGTTAATATAATGAAACTGCGCCATGTTCCATGCTTTGCACACACTCTTAATTTGGTTGTGCAAGATTCTCTAAAGAATACAGGGGAGGTCCAGAAAGTAAAAGAAAAGGTAAAACATATTGTCACATTTTTCCATCACAGCGTGAAAGCTTCTGATAAGCTGAGCCAGCTTCAGGAACAAAACAATATGCCAGCAAAAAAGTTAATTCAGGATGTCGAGACAAGATGGAACTCAACATTTTATATGTTGGAACGCTTTGCACAGCAGAACGAACTTGTTACCACCACACTGCCTGCTGGGCAAAAAAGATATGTGCATCAGCAACGAAGAACTTGAGCTGATTCACAACATTGTTGCATCACTCGAGCCTTTTGAAGAACTGACTAAAGAGATGTCAGTAGAAAAGTTTACTTCCCTTGCCAAAGTTATACCCATAGTAAGAGGTATGCAAGAGTTTATGAACTCAAGCGATGACAGTGAGGCTCACCAGAGGTTCACGTCATTTCCTCTTGGGAAAGAATTAAAGAGACAAATGTTACGGAGATTCCCTGCTCTTGAAAGTGTTTTCTGCCTTGGAGCTGCCACCCTTTTGGATCCACGCTTTAAAAAGTTACCTTTTGCAGACAAAAGTACTGCTAAAAGTATAGAAGAGCGCTTGTTAAACTTCATGCACAGCAAAGAATCAGATGAGGGCCCAAGTACATCAAAAGCTGTGCTTCCATCAACCCAAGTTCTGGTACAAAAGTCAAGAAAATCATCATTTTGGAACACTTTTGATGCCAAAGCTGAGAAAATTGTAGTCATCCTCCCAGCCCTCTACAGGGCCACATATTGAGTCCGGAGGTATTTCGAAGAGGCCCTTATTTCTAGAGATGAGGACCCACTAGCATGGTGGAAGGAGCATGCAGCATATTTTCCTAAACTCAATGAGCACAAGAAACTCCTTTGCACACCAGCGTCATCAGTTCCATCAGAGAGACTGTTTTCAAAAGCAGGAGAACTCGTGTCACAGAGGCGTAGCAGTCTGAAGGACACCACCATCAATATGATTCAGTTTTTGAATAAAAACATGATATAATGTTGTACCTCACCATTATGTGTAATTTGTCCAAGAAAAGGAATATTTATTAATTGCGAATTGTACCTATTTATGTTATAAGGAACAGACTGTGATATTACACACGTGATTTTGTTATTTTGTACTCATTTTTTGGTTTGTGAAATAATATATGTTTTGTGTCTACGCTGCCTGTACGCAAGGAAAATGCTGTGATATTTAGAATGTATTTCATAGCCACAATCATCATACTCTTGATTTGACCTGTACGTACTACCTACTAGACTTGTAATATGGAGTATTTATTAGACATCTAATCAATTGATGTATGACATGTATTATATGTTCATATATATATATATATATATATATATATCCCAGGTATAATTCTTCATAAGTTGAAAGCCTGTCTTTAAAAGGAAATCTTGAGTTTTCTAATTTTTTTTTTAAATGTATAAATGTATGTTAACTTTATAAAAGTATTTTATAGTTTGCAATCATTCCTACATAAACAAAGTCAACATCTACCGTAGATAACAGTAAAGTCGCCAGGACAACTTTTTTTTCTGTTTACAGACGTGGTGGCGTTAATACTTACATTTCTACATCCATGATTTCAGGAAAGTTAGAAGGGGCTATCTGGAGAGTCTATGTCATTTTGTGTCTTCATCTGTGTCATATAGCTATAAATGAACAAATGACATAAATATCTACAAAGTGGCTACCAACAGTAGAATCGCCATCTAGTGTTTATTTACTGAGTGTCGTACCGCTGTCGTCGTCGCCCGAAAAAAAACGCGTAGTGAAATTTGAAACAGTCTATACTTGCAGATACAAAGCATAAAACAACGCTGAAACAGGGTAGATTATACAGTCATGATATAAACTACTGTGTATTATCTTCAGTGGCACATAAAAATCAGTAGTAATGCTATAATTCGTAATATATGGCGCCTGGCGACATTACTGCAGGTGGCGACTTCACTGTCATCTACGGTAGGAAACAACCGAACAAAAAGACAGAATTGTAGTTTTGTATTCACTCTGGAACATGTATTAACAGTGGCGACTCCTGGCAGCCAGGGAGACCAGGTGGAACCGGTTCCGGACCGATTCCAACGATTCCGAGAGTCTATGGAACCGGAACCTGCGGTTCCAAAATTAACGGTTCCTGCGCAGCCCTAGTAGATAACAGTGAAGTCGCCAGTTCAACGTTTCTTTGTTATTTACAGACGTGTGGTGGCGTTAATACTTACATTTCTACATCCATGATTTCAGGAAAGTTAGAAGGGTCTATCTGGAAAGTCTGTCATTTTGTGTCTTCATCTGTGTCATATTAGGGCTATAAATGAACAAATGACAAAAATAAAACCGAGTGGCGACCTCACCATATCTACTACAGTAAAGTCGCCAGCTAGTATTTTAACCCAACAGTTGAGTCGCCACTCTGGGGAATTCAGGGAAATTAGAGGCAAAGTAAAACAAGTCTCTATATATATTAGCTGCGGAAGATGCTTTGATATATAAAAATTCCTCTGCCAAAGCGAAAATAAATTCTATTCAAGTTTGAAAGATCTGGCAAGTCTGTGTCCTGTCGCCCAAAAGGCTACTGTTTACCGTCTGTCATCGCGCCAAGAAAAACTTGAGAAGCAAAATGCGCAAGTTATATTTGCAGCTACAAAGCATAAAACAACGCTGAAACAGGGTAGATTACAGGGCCGGATTTAGGAGTGGGCATAGTGGGCAGCTGCCCAGGGGCCCCCACAAAATGGGGCAATCTGCCAAACTGGGGCCTGGGGTCTCCACATATTAAATTTGTTGTTCTTATTTATTTATTTACTTAATACTTCCTTGTATATTTTTATAATAAATATTTTTTAATCAAGAGGCCTTAATTTATAATCAAATTAATAATTTATCTTATATCCAACTGCCTATAGCGGTAGTGTTGCTTGATTGCCCATGGCCACATTTCTAGGTTTAGAATGGTCTCCCTCTAACAGATATTAGGGAAAACGGGCACACGCAGCTAATTAAGGGGTTTAATGAGCGACCCGTGGCTGATTTTGAGGTAAGTTTTTTAGTATTTTTTTCATTTTCGATGTAATATTTCGCTACCAATTAATGATTTTTGGTGTCCATGAATACACAAAGAGTGTGCTAGTAAGGCACAGAATACTGAGATATGTCTATATGTGATGAAATGAAATAATGAAAGTGAACTCATGTCACAGAATGACGTAAGTGTTTGTTTACATAAAAGTGGCGTCGTATCATCGTATGGATGATCACTACAGTGGGATTTTAACACATTAACTGCGTATTGGGCCATCGGTGTACCGAGCAGATATTTCCTTCTTTGCGAATTGGTACATCCGTGGCCCGAATAACCCTTATTAAAAACTTTTGCAAACATGAGTACATAGCTAATTGTTATGTACATTTGTATTTGTTATGGCTATAAATGTCTTGCAACGATAACAGGTAATAAAAAATACTCATAATTGTGTAAATTAGTTAATTATGATTAGCTCAAAAAAAATAATTCCTTGTTCATCAATTTTTTTCTTTTATTATGTTTTCATATGATAATGTGATCCTACAAGCATTATAATCAATATGAAAATAAAGCAGTTATCAAATCAAACATGCGAATGCATTCTTTGCATATAAAGCAAAAATGAAACAGTGAAATTAGATGCATTGATAAGATAATATTATGTATAACAATACATGCTTCCAAAATGCATATAAAACTTTGTAACACAAAGCTTGTAAGGTGTATTCATCTTACAAGCAAATTACAATCATTACATAATGCAGCAGTAATTAACTGTAGAAGAAAATACCATAAAACTCACGAAATTAGTTCCGTAAACAAAAAAAACAAAAAACCTAAATTAAATTATCCGAATGTGTAATCGTTTCCCAATTTCCCATGCATTTTCCTTAGTATGAGGCATATTTTTCATTGAAACATGAAAGGCAGAGATGTGGCTGACCATCACATGCACTGCAGAAGAACTCTTCTAGCCTTGTTTGAGGCCACCATGTATCCTTCTCCTAGTGATATCTTTTCGTAACATCCTCTGCATTTTTGCCTTGTGCTTCCTTGTGTATCCACAGGTGTGGATGATCCATACATACATAGATAGATAAAAAAGTAAAAGAAAAACAGAAGAAAAAGAGAAAGGTGCTGAGAGTCTCCACCACAGTGATGCAACATTTTTGGAAGCTAATTCAGCAATCCAAAAAGACGCAAAAAATGTCAGTCGCAAATGCACACCAGGTATGTTTGAGCGAAGGAATCGAAATGGGGAAGTTACAAAGCGTTCTTGGCTATGTCTATCTCCAGAAAATGGGCGGGTCTACTGCTTCTATTGCAAGCTAATGGGTGCTTCGAGATCTCAGTTCACATCTGATGGGTTCTGTGACTGGAAACACGCCAATAGGGTTGCTGTCCATGAACAATCAAAGGATCACATTCAAGCAGTTTTGTCAGCAACAAGTCGTGCAATGAGAGTTGGAGGTGTAGACTCAAAGCTAACAACACAAGTGGATCAAGTTGAGCAGTATTGGTGTAGTCTTTTGAAACGACTGATTAGTGTGTTGAAATTTTTATGTGAAAGAGGCCTAGCTCTTCGAGGAGATGATGAAATAATTGGATCTCCTCATAATGGAAATTATTTAGGATTGTTAGAGCTTTTGGCCGAGTATGATGATTTCCTCAGGCAACACATACATAATCATGCCAGTCGAGGCAGTGGCCATACAAACTATTTATCTTCAACCATCTGTGAAGAAATCATCAGACTAATAGGCAATGAAGTACTCAAGGAAATAAGTGCACGTATAAAGCTGTCAAAATATTACTCAATTTATCTCGATTCAACACCGGATGAAGGTCATGTTGATCAACTAACACTGATCTTCAGATACATGGAGCATGATACACCTGTAGAGAGATTTGTAAAAATTTTACCAAATCAAGGACACAAGGCTCAAGAAATGTTTGAAGGTTTGATGAAATTTCTAACAGATTATGATATTGACATTCAAAATTGTCGTGGGCAATCATATGATAATGCAACATCTATGAGTGGGAGATACAATGGTCTGCAAGCCAAAGTTGCAGCTAAAAATCATCATGCAGTTTGGATACCTTGTGCAGGTCACTCATTAAACCTGGTTGGAAAAGCTGCAGCTGAATGTTGTCAAGCAGCTATCTCATTTTCTGATCTTCTAGAGGCCATTTATGTGTTCTTCACAGCTTCTACCCGTCGTTATGCAATTCTTAGTGATTTACTGAAAAATGTAGAATCTGGCCCAGTGTCTGTACCAAAGAGGATCTCTACAACAAGATGGTCCTGTCGAGCTGTTGCAGTGAAAGCAATTGTCCAAGGATATGTCCCAATCCGTGAAGCACTTGCTAAAATAACTAGAGATGAGAATGAGATGAGAAAAACTCGTTATGAAGCCAGCGGTCTCCTTGAAAAGATGGGCAAGCTAGAGACAGCCATTTATGCTGTTTTTTGGCATGACATTCTTGGTAGAGTTGATGCCACAAGCCACGCATTGCAAGATCCAAAACTTGAGTTGAACACAGCAGTCGCAATGTTGAAGTCCTTGGAATGTTTTGTACGTGAAAAACGAGATCGCTTCCATGTTTATGAGGAGAAGGGTGAAATAATTGTCAGGAACCGAGGAATATTTACAGACACGTAAGCGCCAACGTAATGTCCTACTCAATCCATTGGATTATGGACGATCTGAAGAAGCATCACTCTCACAGTCAGAAGCATTTCGCATACAGAATTTCCTTACAGCAATTGATCAGTTCCTGAGTTCACTGGATCAACGGTTGAAGGCCTATGAAGAAATCTGTTCACTTTTTGGATTCTTGTATAAACTGCAATCATTGAATTGTGATGAAATTGAAGCAGCTGCTGCGAAATTGGTTGCTGAGTACAAGAATGATCTGGATCAAACACTTGGAGTTGAACTAGTGCAGTTTGCAGCCTTCTTTATTCAATTTCTCAAAGACGAAGATGTAGAGAAAGGGAGGGCACATTTCCTTTACAAGCTGTTGATATACAAGAATGTTGTAGATACATTTCCAAATGTTGAAATAATGTTGCGGATGTACTTGGTGCTCATGGTTACAAATTGTTCTGGAGAACGTTCTTTCAGTAAAATGAAATTTATCAAAAACAGACTTCGTACTACAATGTGTCATGACAGGCTTAGCCACCTAGCTTTGATGAGCATTGAATATGACATCCTCAGAGAAACTGACTTCCATGATTTGATCAAAAACTTTGCAAGGGCTAGATCTCGTAAAGTGCCACTGCCAGTTCTGTAAGTAAAGGTAGCTACTGGTATTGTAAAATGTATTTGTTCATTTGCAGATATATGGAAAATGTAGATATGCATCATAGATATTCAGACTAGTGTTGTAAATAGTAGTTATTGCTTACTTTGCTTATAAATATGACTGATAATTATAATCAATCCCTTCTCTATTGTATACATTGCTAAAGTTAATATACTTTCTCAATTTAGCTATGCTGATTGTTTCAAAATGCTCCTAAAAAGGCTAAAATTTCAAAACAAATCCCCGGACCCCCAGCTGCTTGGCATCTCATACTTTGTAAAATTTTGTAATGAAAGGGGGCCCCCACACAGAGGCTGTCCAGGGGCCTCCACAGGTCTAAATCCGGCCCTGGTAGATTATACAGTCATGATATAAACTACTGTGTAACATCTTCAGTGGCACATAAAAATCAGTAGTGATGCTATAATTCGTAATATTTGGCGCCTGGCGACTTCACTGCAGGTGGCGACTTCACTGTTATCTACGGTAGCTGTAACGAGTTGCGCAACCGAGTCCCAGTGTGGACGGGCTTAAGACAAGAGGCTGCGGTTTTTCCTTCGCTGTTCAGATGCTGCCTTTTTTCTTAGGCAATTCATAGGCTGGTTATTTTTTTTAAAGACTATTCAGGGATTGTTTTACCGTCTCCCCAAAGATGTTAGATCAAAGCCCTCAAAGTGCAGTTGAGAAGGGAACATTTGAGACTCAAACCATTATATAGAAGTGGAGCTTCCCCGAAGACGTGTACATGACATTGTTATACTCGCTACTGAATCAGTATGAGTATATCGGGTATGGGTAAACAAATGTCAAGGCGAATTAACTCCTTCACGGCACAGTTTATGTTCTGAGGAAATTTTGACCCTCTAAATATTTTCACATCGAGACGTTATACCAACATAATCAGGAAAGCGTGTAGATTCAGGAACCGTGTTTAAAAAAGTGTTACGATGAAAAATAGCTGAGCACGGTAGGAGTTGAAGGAAAAAATGTGAGAAAATGTTTATGCGGTATTATATATAGCCGTTATTTTCGTATATTTGATATTATTGTTGCAGATGTATGCTCATGTGATGCAACATTTTTACAGGAAGACGATGGTGGCCCAAGTTATTTTCAATATCAAATGGTGGTGTCTGAAAATTGGTTGGGAATAAGGTGTGTGAAGCCAGATGGTCGCCGCGCTAGGCTGCGGGAGTCACTCACTCATCACAATACAGCGCGATGCGGGACTCGCTCTCTAGTTACGGTCTAGTACAGTGCTCTTCAACCTTTTTTGATGTCCACCCCTAGTAGTGATTTGGTAAGAGCTGTCCACCACAATTTTGTTTTCTCTTTAAAATCTCATGGCTCTGCTTTTTTAAATATAACTATATCATTCTACGAATCTACAAAATATATAGGTAGAAAAAGGCAGCTTCAGTCTCATTTTAAATTTACAGTTTAAATATTCTTCTGTATAATAACACATCTAATATACTATAGGAGTAGCCGTGTGTGTGTGTGTGTGTGTCTGTCTGTCTGTCTGTCTGTCTGTCTGCTTTGGGTAGCCGAAACTGTAAATTCAATTTTGATGAGAGTAGGCTCAAAAAATCGCAAATAAATCGTAGGTGGTAAGCGGCTTGGTCGGTCCCATGTCGATTGAATTATTTTGAAGGGGGGTTTTGGGCTAAAAATACTTTAGGAGTATTAGATTACAGGAAAAACTCTGCGGTAACGTCTTGCCGCATTCCACAAACTCAGTAGACTCATGGACGTTGGTGTGCGTGTGTGAGTGTGTGTGTGTTGGAATCACACGGAACACAAAGGGTTGGAATCATACGGAACGTGGTCTACCCCGAGGAACTTTGACCAATGACCAACGACAGCAACAACACGATTGGAGTTTGCACTCACATTGTTGTTTAAAATATATTATAACTACAAACATCAATACATGGGTCCGAAGGGCCCACAAGCACTTGTGCAGTCTAAAACTAAAAATATACATGGAGAAATTAAACATACCTTCGGAATTCCACAGCAAATGCATTTTTCTTTATGAAACTAAAGTAAAATTGCACCTAATATGCCTTAAATTTGAAATTTGGTAATCCAGAAAACAAAGCCTTTTCCTTCAAAAAACAAAAATCAGTGGCTTGGCTGCTGTAGCAATTTGTCTACTATCAGCTTAAATCGAGGCATCAGACAATTTTCAAGTGCAACCTGCATAAGAGGATGCAAATTAAGAATGGCATTCCTTTTCTTTGCCTTGATTAAAACTAAGCTTGAGAAACTTTGCTGACACAGACATGATGTTAGCATCTGCACAAACATGGCTGTTGCCTCCTCAGCAAACTCCTTGTAGTCCTGACTATCAAGCAGGACAACACAGCAAAGCAATGCATAGGATGGCCAAATGCTTTGAAAGCTTCTTTTTAAGAATAATCCACTGGAAGCTCCAATAGGGCATCAACATGATCAGTTCCATCATCTGAGAATGGATGAAGCTTCCACATGTTGGAGGTCTGAGGTGTCTTGGAAATAGAAGTCAAGGTTTTCCTGCATTAAAGTCAGGTGTCTGGTAATCCAGGGGGACATTCGTACCTTCAGTGTCTGTTCTGCTGTATGCATACCATGTTCCCAGCCACTGCCAGCCAGCCATATAGGTATCAAGGACTTCAAAATCTGAACAACACCTCTTTTCTACATTGCTTTAAATTATTTTCACCTATAGTTTGAATCCATTTATTTTCCCTATACATGTAAAAATATCCCCACCTTTGCCTAGTTTTATACCATAGATTTATTTTCTCTTATCTATACCGACACGTGGGCATGATCTCGTCCACCCACCTGTCCACCCCAAGACTGTCGTCCACCCCTCACTCAGTCTCGTGCACCTTTAGGTGGACCGTCCACCCAGGTTGAATAGCACTGGTCTAGTATATAACTCGGTGGTGTGGTTATATTCACATTATGTAATAAGACGCAGAGGGTATACTTAATAATAACTGAAGTTGAGAAAAAATGTACAAATAATGAAACTGAAGAGTTAAATCGACCGAGAGTATCTACGGCCGAATAAATCAGACTACGAAAATACTACAGACTTACTATTTTTTATATACATCAACGACTTAGATAGTGGGATTAGCAGTGATATCAGCAAGTTTGCTGATGATACTAGGATAGGTAGGATTATTAGATCAGTCTGATATAAACGGTTTGCAGGGAGACTTAAGAACAAAAGAAAATAAAGAAACTACAAGAGGTCGTGAGACCTACACTTGATACAGTAGTTCTTGTTAATTAACACTACCTACACCCAACTTTCATCCCCATCCATGAAATTGCTTAGCCTCCTTTTAAAACTCCCGATTGACTACGCACTAACTACCTGATGACATGAATGTTGACTACCTGTATGAGTCCATTCCAATCACTTACCACTCTATTTGTGAACCAATTTCTCCCTATTTAACTTATTTAATTTTCCTCCCTGTCTAACTAAAATAACTTCAACGAGTGGGTAGTCAGTTGGCAGATGGAATTTAATATTGACAAGTGTAGCTAGCGTATTTAATGTTGGTTGATAAAATCTCGGTAATAGGTACACTATACGCAATGTATCACTGAAAAGATCAGAAAGGGAAAAAGATTTGGGTGTGCGGGTAAGCTCAGACCTTCGTCCTAGGAAACAATGTATTGAGGCTAGAAATCGAGATATATGGTTTTAGGATTTATTACCAGGAGTGTTAAAAGTAGAAGTGCCGAAGTTATTCTAAAGCTTTATTTGGCTCTAGTCAGACCTCACCTAGACTATGCGGTAGTTTTGATCCCCGTATTACAAGATGAAAATAGCCTTGTTAGAATCAGTCCAGAGAAGGATGACTAAAAATTTATGATACAGGGAATGCGTAACTTTCGATACGAGAGGAGATTGAAGCTGTTAAATTTACACTCACTCAAGAGACTTAGATTAAGGGCGGATCTGATCGAAATTTTTAAGTGGTTAAAGGGATACACTAAAGGAGAGATAAGAAAAGTTCTTACGGCTAGTAATCAGGGTAAAACAAGAAGTAATGGATTCGAACTGGAAAAGCGTAGGTTTAAAAAAGAAATAGGGAGAAACTATTTCACAAATAGGGTGGTAAATTATTGGAATGGATTCAGTCGTCAGATAGTTAGTGCAGAGTCAATAGAAAGTATTAAAAGAAGGCTGGACAATTTCATGGATGGGGATGAAAGGTGGATGTAGGTAGTGTTAAGTAACAGGAACTATCACGTGTAGGTCTCACGACCTCTTGTAGCTTCTTTATTTCCTATGTTCTTATTCGGCCGTAGATGCTCTCGTTCAATTTAATTCTTCTCTTTAATTATTTGTACATTTTTTTCATCTTCACTGCTTTTATTAAGTATACATTCTGCGTCTTATTACATAATAATGTGAATATAAGCACACCACAAGAGTTATATAGGCTACCTAGAGAGCGAGTCCCTTATCCCGCTGTATTGTGATAAGTGACGCCCGCAGCCTAGTGCTGCGACCATCTGGCTTCACACACCTTACTTATTCCCAACCAGTTTTCTGACACCACCATTTGATATTGAAAAATAACTGGGGCCACCATCGTCTTCCTGAGAAAATTCTAAACCACATGAGCATAAATCTGCAACAATAATATAAAATATACGAAAATGACGACTAAATAAAGTACCGTAGCGCATGAACATTTCTCACATTTTTTTCTTTAAACTCTTTAGTGCTCAGCTATTTATATCATCGTACCATTTATTTAAGCACGGTTCCTGAATCCACTCGCTTTTCTGATTATGTTGGTATATGATACGTCCTGGGCAGGAACCCAGCAACAAAGGTAGTTGCGCCAGCAACGACCATCTCTCTGAACTTCTTTTCCTAACGACGAAAGCTACGAAGCCTCCCTTTTCGGTCGTTAACGCGTCGGAAGGCGCTGACTGGCTAAGGCGAGTAATGCTGTCATCGAGAGCGTCATCAGTCACCAGCCAATGACAAACAGTTTTTAAAACTTCTCGACCAATCACAAGTCAGCGAGACATATTTCCGGGCAAGAATGGCATGCCAGACTGCCTCTCCCCGCCTTCTTTCCCCGTCATCTCAAACTAAAGCGGCTATCACACGGTGCGTTTCGTCGGACTGTTTCGTCGAACTTGCCATTTGGTTGGACTGTTTGGTCGAACTTCGAGGGTCATTTCGCCGAACATGTTCGACGAAATGGTTTTGTGAAATTATACAAAATGTTGCACATACGTCGAACATACTCTGGGGTCAAAATAAGTCTATACTTTTTCTGTAAGTTATAAATAGTGTTGGCAATTATTAAGCATTGAACACACCATCATATAATACGTTACAGTAAAATGAATACAGATCAGTCTATATTATATATGTGATAGATTTTCAGAAATATGAAGCTGATTTGATGTGTTTGCATTTTGCGGTAGAATGATTACTACCGTAGATAACAGTGAAGTCGCCACCTGCAGTGAAGTCGCCAGGCGCCATATATTACGAATTATAGCATCACTACTGATTTTTATGTGCCACTGAAGATGTTACACAGTAGTTTATATCATGACTGTATAATCTACCCTGTTTCAGCGTTGCTTTATGCTTTGTATCTGCAAATATAACTGTTGCGCATTTTCCTTCTCACGTTTTTCTTTGCGCGATGACAGACAGTAAACAGTAGCTTTTCGGGCGACAGGGCGACAGGACTTGCCAGATCTTTCAAACTTTAATAGAATTTATTTTCACGTTAGCAGAGGAATTTTTATATATCCAAGCATCTTCCGCAGTTAATATATATAGAGACTTGTTTTACTTTACCTCTAATTTCCCTGAATTCCCCAGAGTGGCGACTCAACTGTTGGGTTAAAATACTAGCTGGCGACTTTACTGTAGTAGGTATAGTGAGGTCGCCACTCGGTTTTATTTTTGTCATTTGTTCATTTATAGCCCTAATATGACACAGATTAAGACACAAAATGACACAGACTTTCCAGATAGACCCTTCTAACTTTCCTGAAATCATGGATGTAGAAATGTAAGTATTAACGCCACCACACGTCTGTAAATAACAAAGAAACGTAGAACTGGCGACTTCACTGTTATCTACGGTAGTAAAATATGAGATCTGAGAAGTATATCGGGGAGAGAATGGAAATGATGCGTGTGGTTTTCACTGAAATGGGATGTGAAATGAATGAGGTGGTCGAAAGGACAGGAAGAGAATGGCTGTTATTGCTGCTGGGACTGTGTGATGACTGGTGAGACAAGGGGACGGATGATTGAGACAGGGAAAGAGTTTGAGAGAATGTGGTTAGTGTTGGCCGAAGCCACCACCCCGGGAGGCGGGTCACAAACCCCCGGCTAACACCCGGTACCCATTCACTGCTGGGTGGACAGGGGCTCGGGTTTTAAGAAAGACCACCCACCTGTCTTCGCTCCGCCCGGGGATCGAACCCGGGACTTCTCGGTTGTGAGCCGAGCGTGCTAACCACTACACTATACGGGGCCACCTGTAATATCAAGATCCGGTAAAATGGACGAGGACTGCGCGGTCCTTTTCTGAGACACTGACTACATATGGTATTATTTCACACTAGGACCGAAATTGCTTACACAATTGGGCGTGTGGTTTTGGGCCATTGGGTAATTGGGCGGGCGGGCGAGCCGCCCGCCACAGGTTTCGGTGGCCACAGGTAACAGTGGCCGGCGGCCGCCCGCCTGCCCGCCCGCCCGCCACTAGAATTTGGGCTCTGCCACGCCCTGCTGGGATGAAATTATTACCCTAACCTAACCGAACCTAACCTTCTAACGGGAGGGGCTCCGTCCCCTTCGACCCCCTGACGGGAATATTAAATTAACCTAACCGAAACTTAACCTAACCGGCGCGCAGTTCTCGTCCACTATAACTCATTTAGCCCACATGAGCGCGTCTTCATCTGTCGCTGCAGTTCTCTTCTAACAATCACCTCCTCCCTTTTCATCACCAGTAGCTACGTATATATATGCCCCTAAAGTTGAAACATTAACAACATATCTCCGCGCCTCTCGCTGTCATCGCTTCATCTTTGTTTGTTATTGTTGGGTGAAGCGGTTGGCCCAGCCGTGTGCTAGATGTGTTGTCAGTGTTCGACGAACAGGTCCAACCAAATGCTTGTTTGGTTCGACGAAACAGTCCGACGAAACGCCTCGTGTGATACCCGCTTAATTCTCGTTTTATTCGGAATGCTTGCGTTTTAAGGAATTTTAATGTATCAGATAGTAAGATGTATAAGTAAGGAGCCTGTGTTGCTAGTGTTTTGGTGGTAGAAGGTGTGTGTGTGGGTTGAAATAATGAATATTTGTGATATGGAGAGGCCCCGCGGCAAGGCCTCTCCGTCACTCTGCCCCGCCATCAGCCACCTCATCATAACATCTTTAAATCACACTTATTTAAGGTGACACACGGTGCTACATTGATTTAGATAATGACAAGTATATATAACATCTCACCATAATCACTAAGTTGTATAATAACGAGTAATAAGACGTTTAATCCTGCCCAAACCTACAGTGGCGGAGGAGCTGGCGGCTCCAGCCGCCACACTCAACAGTTTTGAGTAAAAACCCGCAGTTATCCGCCTCACCTGTGCCTTCCTGAAGAAGACAGTCAGCTCTCACGCCTGTGCTAGCACCATAGGATATCACCAGGGATCATAGGATTCCTCAAGGGGTTCTCGCTCCCCTACTAAATATTACCAAAGACATCTACCTCCCTTGGTGAAGTTGGTGTTGATATCCACCTCACGGGCTTCATCATGCTGCTGCTGCTGCTGCCGAAGGCCGCGCTGCCAGACGTAGATGAGTCCCTTGCTTGTATTTCATCTCTTTACTCATATATATGAATAATATCCATCCAAATGCAATCATATGTCTACATTCACCTATAAAAAAGATATTTCATAGCATACCAAGCAATAATGAGCATGCCTGGAGACTTCCGACCTCTGCTAATACCGGTCTTGAGCAGTCGTCGGTCAGTGTGCACGTTAACGACGAAATCGACGACTTTTCCGCGCTGTGGGTTCCGTCGTTGGACTAACGACCAAAAAAAGGTCTTTAAGTGTTTTGTGGCTTCTGGCCCTGGGGGGAGATGCTCGAAAGAGTTACGGGCCCGTAAGTATTACATTAGGGGACTTTTACCTCATAGCGCCTCAAAGGGAGATGCTCAAACCGTTTTCTCACTCGCTACGGGACCGCGAGGCTAAGGGTGGTCGGGAGCACCCTTAACTCCCTAATAAGGGAGTGAAATTTGAAGCGGCTAGAGATCAACAAACAATAAATTACAAGTTGTATCACTATACTTTATGTTTATTGTGTATTATAGAGCCATTTCATGCTTGCCTGTTTGAAATGTGATGTGTTTATTGCTTCATTGACTCCATATATATCATATTTAACATACAATACCTATAGTACTTGTAATAAATCCATATCAGGGCAAACCTATATATTAAATATATATATCGGTCGACTTCTTGAATCAAAACGTATAGTTCATCATACAAGTTTGGCAGCTATAATGATGCAGTGGTGGTGGTGGTATCAAATGTCTGACGTACTAGTACACACGCACGTATACACACAAGCAAGGATATTATAAAGTTATACTATCCTTGCACACAAGTGTCACGTGTATCACAGTGAGGTGTTAGCCCCCCCGTGTGTCTTGTCTGACCTAAAGAGCGAACGCGCAGTTCTCGTCCACTATAACAAAGTACCGCTAGGGCCACGGATACGGCCGGCATACGTACGGCGCGGGCCAGCAGTGGTCTATAGATACTAATTTCGGGCACGCGAGACTCGAACCTATGATCAGCGCATCAAGGTATACCCTGGGTACGTCTCTGTAGTAATCAGTGGGAGAATTTTACGCTGAAAGGCCAATGTGGCATCTACGTACTATCGTAACATTCTGGCGATAGTGAGCTAAAATCGGCCCTATTTCGAAAATCGGCCGATCTTAGCTCAACACCGGCAAACATAGTTTTTAGGCTTAGGTTAAGTTATGTTTAGGTCTGGTTTAGGTTAGGTAAGGTTTATGATAGGTTTGTGTTAAGTTTTGTAGAGTTATTTAGGTTAAAAAAGCGTCCGCGGGACAATTTCCGAAAGAGGCCGATTTTAGCACAACAGCGGCATTTGAAGTCTCTTTAAATTTATTTATCGGGCTCCCTGACAGCTGAGAGCATGATGATTGGCTAGATAAAGCCGCGTCATGCGAGGCGCTGCTCTGTGATTGGTTAGCAGAATTTTCCCACCCATATCCCTAGAATATCCCTATATTCCCCACCCAGAGTCTACCGATAACCGTACGGGAGTGACGGCTCGGCTCGGTACGAGCATCTCCCTCAGCCCACCCTCGTAAGGTTATTGTAGCCATACACTCGTAAGTTGTCCCTTACGAGGGATTTTCGAGCATCCCTGCCCTGGTTATGGTACAATCCGGCGTGGAGGAGGCCAAGGGGGCGCCCGCAAGGCTCGTGGCTGGGGCAAGTTGATGTTTCTTGTCGAGAGCTGCTTGGTATGGGAAAGGAGTCTGCATGGGAACTCGCGCGTGGTGACCCCCGGGAGTGGCGTCGTAGGGTGGGCGAGGCGACGCGCCCCCCGGCGTATGCCCCCAATGATTGATTGATTGATGTGAAAAAATCTAGTCCTAGAGTAGGGTGGCCATTTCCAAATGTCCAAAAGGAGGACTTTTTTTTTGTTTACGAGAAACGACATATTTTTCAAAGTATATTCAGCAGGTAATATTCAGCTCGAACCAGTTGTGTAAAATACACAAAATAAGCTGAAAATAATTACTGAAGCATAGGTACATGGATTCATACAATATTTATCATACATTCATAAATTAGTGAAGAAACGAAAGAGATTAATAAGTGATCATTATATATTTTGCTGGAACAGCACAGGTAAACGAAAATTAATTATACGTACTTAACAAATCAAAGGATGTTGCCTACTTACCAAGGAAACCTATTTTTTGTATTTCTGTCCTTTACTTGCCACCTTCAAGAGTTCCTTGCACACTCTTGTGTCCAACTCTCTGATTTTCTGCCTTATACTTTCCTTTGCCTCACACCTCACACCCTGATTCAGGACTCCAGTCTTTCTCATATCTTTCAATAATGCTTGCATCCATTTATCCTGTTCACTAGGTCATTCCCGTCTACTAATACATACCTTAAGTACTTTCATTGTCCCTCCCTTATCCTACTCCTAAAACTGGACGCTCCCACTTCCCTTTGTAGTGCTGCTTGCCCCCTGTGTGTATGACTGTGCCCCCAAAGATTTGACGGTAGCTACACCCCATTTTATATTTTCTGTAGTTTGTCAATTTCCTGTTTTGTTAAATTTATTACATTAATTCCATAGAGTATAGATGGTAACGCTACACTTTTCCAGTAAGTTTTCCCTATTAAGATTTTTGAACAACTTTTAGCAATGACACTATACGTCATATTTGCCATTTTTCTTGCCTTATTAAACATTTCTTCTTTTTGTATTTTGAAACAGTTCTTGTCATTTATAGTTATCTCTGAATATTTCATTTTATCTCTAACATATACATTTCCCAAATTTTCAGGCTTATCTTTTACATTGAAAATAATGATGTTACTTTTATTCTTATTTATTTCCTATCCATACTCCTTACCTATTTCCTCTAACCTAATTACTACCTGTTCTGCCTCCTCTATACTATTTGCCAGTAACATTCCGTCGTTTGCAAAGAAAAGTGATGATATGTGTGAGGGCTCGGAGAACAGCGGAACGAGGAATAGGAAAGGAGAGGAGGCTAAATAAGGGAATAGAAGAAGAGAATAAGGGAAGAGAGAGAATCTCTGATAACGGCAGTGGACGAGAGAGAGGCGACAAGGTTTTCGCTGACACAACCTATCCTTATCAAACCATCAAGGAGAGAGCAAAGGCCACCTGCAGAATAGCTGACGTTAGGAGTGGGTGTGTATGAGCGTCCACTAGAGTGGGAAGGAGTGAGGAGGAGTAGGACGAGGGAGTGAGGAGGAGTAGGAAGAAAGAGTGAGGAGTAGGAGGAGGGAGGGAGTGAGAGAGAGAGAAGGCGAGGAGAAAGAATAAGAAGAGTGCTGACCCAGCAGAATTGCCAGCGGCTGGGTATCACCCCACACCATCACCTCACACCTCACTGATTAACTGTCACACTGATATAACCTTTGACCTGTACCCACCAACACACGCCTCGCTTCCTCCCTGAACAGAGGAGAGAAAAACAGAATCTTTCTATCCTTGAGTACACGCATTACTGTGTGTTGAGTACTATACTTGAGCACACGCATTACTGCGTCGCGGTGACCTCTTATACGAGACTAGTGTATTGTCTAAGTGCAGCGAGCGAGTTTACGCGTGTATTCCTTCCAGGTCTCTTTGGGCGGCGCACGCGCTCGGGTAGGTGGCTGAGTTCCACTATGCGCGCCCTGCAACACACGCCGCGCCCTTCATTAACCGACGCCCCAACGCCCGCCGCTCCGCTTTGTCCCCCGGGGCAGGTACAAATCAACTTTATGGTGCCCCGACGTCTTGCAAGAGCATCTGCCCCTGTGGCTTTGCCCCTATGGTTCCGCCTGGGCCCCCCTGGGATTCCGGGGCCGCGGCGGGGCGACGGAGGATCGCCCCGCATTGCCCCACGGGGCGGGGGTGCAACTCTACGGTACGGTGTCACGACGTCCCTGCAACACACCCGCCCCCTGTGGCTTCTCTTCAGGGCCCCCCAGGGATCTCGGGGCCGCGGCGGGGCGACGGAGGATCGCCCCGCATTGCCCCACGGGGCGGGGGTGCAACTCTACGGTGTCACGACGTCCCTGCAACACACCCGCCCCCTGTGGCTTCTCTTCAGGGCCCTCCGGGGACCACGGGGCATTGCGCGAGACACACGCGGCGGGGTTAGGGGCGAGGTGCAACTCTACGGGGCTGCGACGTCCTGCTAGACACCTGCCCCTGTGGCTTCTCCTGGGTTCCCCCTGGGACCCCGGGGCATTACGAGACACACGCAGCAGGATTTAGGACCCCTGGAGTACCACAGGTCCACCAGGAGGCTACGCAGCAGATTGTGATGTATTAATTATACAGTGCATGACAGGGCGTGCGATTAAGGATGCCCCCGGGGGAACTGAAGGAAGCCAGGGACCTCGGGGGGGACAGGGAGGGTCGCCTCCCCGGCAATGCCGGGGCTTTTACCAGCCTGGGGAGGCAAGCTCCCCGTATCTCCGACGCCACGGGCACTGCCCCGTTTAACCTAAGTACATAAGTACATGGAGATATGCCCAACCTTGCACCCTACAGGTAGGGGTGCCGGGGATTATATGTCATGCCACGTCAGCGACCGATTGGATAGAACCGTAGCAGGTAGGGGGTCCGCTAACAGTTGAGCCCCCTCTCCCCCACGCGGCGGGGCTTAACAATATGCTAAAAAATTCGTCTTTAAACCCCTTCCCTAGTTCTTCTAATTCATAAATAATCCTGAAAGTCACTAATTTAAACAGTGTTGTTGATGCCGTGCACCCTTGCCTATTTCCACTTGTTACATTTATCTCTACTTCTTTACTCGGTCCTAATTCTACCTTGGTCTTGTCTCCTATTTATACCTTTGCAATGAATGGAATCTTGGGGTTAATCTTATACTACATTAAGAGTTCTATCATTTTTTCTCTTTTAATGCTGTCATAAGCCTTTGCAAAGTATTGAAATTACTACTAATGGTTTCTTTAGTTTAAAGGACCTCTCAATACAATATCTTAATATGAATATATTATTTTATAAATCATATTTATTTGCTTAATTAGCTATAGCTATATTGTGTTGTGGTTTATAGCCCCTCCGTACCATTATTTTATAAATATTTTGCGATGTAGTCTAGTGTTTTACTGTCTACAACATACATTTTTCGCATTTAGACGAATTTTTCTGAAATTTGGCCGGAACATGAAAAATGTTTGGCCGATTTGGCCGTGAGTTTGGGGAAAACTGGTCGTCAACTCTTGTGGAGCACGTGGCATCCCTGGTCCGACTCTCGCGTACAGGGAAGAGCTTCCCAACTCTTGGCTCACCCCACCGCCGGGGATTTTTGCGTCTGATTTTTTCGGCCGTAGATACATACTATCGGTGGATATAACTCTTCAGTTTCACTATTTGTACATTTTTTCTCACCATCACTGCTTTTATTAAGAATACCTTCTGCGTCTTAATACATAATAATGTGAATGTAAGCATACCACAGACTTGTATACTTAGCGAGAGAGTCCCGCATCCCGCTGTATGTGATGAGTGACGCCCGCAGCCTAGCACGGCGAACATCTGGCTTCGCACACCTTATTCCAAACCAGTTTTCTTTCACCACCATTTGATATTGAAAAATAACTTGGGCCACCATCGTCTTCCTGTAAAACTTCTGCATCACATGAGCATAAATCTGCAACAATAATATCAAATATACGAAAATAACGGCTATTTATAATACCGCAAACGTTTTTTCACATTTTTTCCTTCAACTCTTACTTACACTTACGTATTTTCTACGTAGTATAAAGGTAGCGGTTTTGTAACTTTTACGTAGCAAAAATACGTAACTAATACGAATTTGTGTGGACGCCCAGGTGCGTCCTAACTACGTATTTCTCTACGTAACTGACAATCTTTCTACAACATTTTGGGAACCATTTGCACGTTTCAAAAACGTTTGTACTGCCTTTTTAACACGTTCCATCACCTTTTCACAACCTATTTGCTACATCCAACTACGTTTTTGCTACGTCACTGCTACCTTCAGCGAGCACATTGCCACAACCTTCCTGGTACGTAACATATTAGCCTACCTTTCTGCAACAGTTCTTGCTATACAGCTCCTTCGAGTTGGAAGATGTATAGTTGTGTAAATAATTATACAGTATTATTATAATAATTATACAGCGAGTAATTTGTGCAAAGCGTGCAGCAGCCCACCAGTAAAGACTCCTCACTAGTGCCCGCCCTGTTTATGATGTGATAATTTTGTCTTCCCACAGTAGATTAGCTTTTACTTAATGATTCTCGTGTTAATGTGAAAATATATACTTCTTCAGATATATTTGAATCTTACAAAAATAAAAATCTAAAGGCGTTTTCTGCGGGGGATTTTTGGTTGCAACCGGAACATTTTCGCAACAACAACAACAAATGTTTGCGGGTCGGGCCAATCATCTTCCCTGGATGGTTGAACAGGGATCGAAATTTGAGCAACCGAAAATTTTTCGGCTGCAATCAGGATCCCCGCAGAAAACGCCTTAAGTAGTCCCAATATCCCATAATATCATGTATGTGACTTTTGTATTAAGTATAGTTTTGAATATATTTGAAGTTTACCGTTTAAAAGTTTGAAATCAATACATTTGATTATATAATAAGCATAACAAATATTACAATAGTATACCGTATTAATTAACATTTTCTCTAATATGAGCCTAATATAAAACGTTTCTACATAGACTATAATAAGAAACAGAACATGCATAATAACCTTACGGCCCTGCCTGAAATTTACTATTTACTTCAAATTAAATTTCTTCATCCAAGCAACCGTATTTTGAATGTAAACCATATGTATTTCCGTCACAAAATCGTAAATAAACATAAATAATTAAAGGTGCTATAAACGTGCTAAAAAGGTGATTTTCTCACGTGAATGTTCTACGTAGTTTGTACGTTATTTCGTGTTTATAGATCTTCCTGATATAAGGTAGGCTACCTGATTTTCACCATAACGCCGATTGGAATTCACGTGGATAACGGTTTATGTCATATTAACGTTATACTTACGTACCATCTTTAACATATGTATCCACGTATTCATTATGTATATATAACGTTTTGAATCCTCTAATATCACGCACGTTACATCATGATGTTATAAGTATGTAATTGAAACGTAAAACCACTACGTACTATATTAGTAGCAGAAACACGTATTTCTGTAACTTCTTAATTACGTTGAAAAACGTATTGTAGTGACGTAACCAAACACTACCTAAATACAACATACACAATTCATATTAACGTAATACTTACGTATCTTTAACATATGTATCCACGTATTCATTATGTATATATAACGTTTTGAATCCTCTAATATCACGTTACATCATGATGTTATAATTACGTAATTGAAACGTAAAACCACTACGTACTATATTAGTAGAAGAAACACGTATTACATAACGTCTTAATTACGATCAAAAAACGTATCGTAGCGACGTAACCAAACACTACCTAAATACAACATACACAATTCAAGAGTGTACGCATGATTTACGTATATATTACGAATTTCCTAACGTTACCAAAACGCTACCTTCTCAAAACGTAAGGTTTACGTAGTGTGTTTGCTGGGTTAGTGCTCAGCTATTTTTCATCGTAACACTTTTTTAAACACGGTTCCTGAATCTACACGCTTTCCTGATTATGTTGGTATATGATACGTCTCGATGTGAAAATATTTAGAGGGTCAAAAGTTCCTCAGAACATAAACTGTGCCGTGAAGGAGTTAATTCGCCTTGACATTTGTTTACCCATACCCGATATACTCATACTGATTCAGTAGTGAGTATAACAAGATTATGCACACGTCTTCGGGGAAGCTCCACTTCTATATAATGGTTTAAGTCTCAAATGCTCCCTTCTGAACTGTACTTTAAGGGCTTGGATCTAACATTCTGTTTCACCTACGTTTATGTACATAGAAAGTTTATCATCAATTTCCTTCCAAGCATTCACCTTCTTCAGTTTATTTTTGTAATCTAGACCCTTCGATCCCATAATGTCAGTTGAAGAGTGAAGTAAACCCAATTATATGTTCAAGAGTGTTCTCAGCCCTGCCACAGAGTGCTAACCAATTGACGCCTCGCGCTGTACTGATGTATCACTACTGCAGTGTCTGACACTCTGACAATTCTTTTTAATCAACTTTCACCACACACAATTAAATTTTGAAATTTATTTTAGACCTGCTCTGAACAGTCTAAGAAAAGGCAGCCTCTGAATAGCCTAAAAATAGACAGCCTTTGAATGTCAAGGAAAAAAAAAAACACCCCTGAATAGTCTAAAAAAAAGACCCACAGCCTATGAATTAACAAGAAAAAAGGCAACATCTGAACAGCCAAGGAAAAACTACAGCCTCTTGGGCTCAAAAAATATGGGGCAGCCTCTAAACAGCTAAGATAATAATAATGCAGCTTCTGAATAGCCTACAGGCCTGTAAACATCAAGAAACTTTTTTTGGAAACATTGCTCGCAAACTGTTTCCAAACAATTTTACGGGTTTTTTTTCCCATCTGGAAGGGGAAACAACGAGTTTGTGTAGTGTATGTAGTGTGTGTGAATGTGTGTGTATGTGTGACTGTGTGTGTGTGTGTAGTGTTGTGTGAACGTTGATCATAAGACCAGTAGTGATGAATTAGTACAGCGCAAGGCGTAAATTGGAACGTCCAACAACTCGATGAAAATCTCGGAATCTGTACAGTCCTTCCTGCCAACCTTTACCAAGTCAATCAATCAATCTTTGGGGGCATACCCGGGGGCGCGTCGCCTCGCCCACCCTACGACCACTCCCGGGGGTCACCACGCGCGAGTTCCCATGAAAAGCTCCTTTCCATCCCAGCAGCTCTCGACAAGAAACATCAACTTGCCGCAGTCACGAGCCTTTGGGCGCCCCCTTGGGCCTCCTACACGCCGGATTGTCTCTTACAGATACAACCCGATGGGAAAGGATCTTTTTTTTCAGGGTAGCGTGCCACATGCCCATATAGCCGAAGTTGGCGCTGACGGAACTATGCGGGTAATGGCCTCGATTCAGTCTCACGGTACCCCGTAACGCGATTTGACACGTATCATCCCAGCGATACCCCATGATTTTGCGAAGACACTTATTCCCAAAAGGGCATTGATTCGTCTCTTTCAAGTCACTATTTAGTGTCCATGTCTCACAACCATAGAGTAAGACAGGGATCGCAAGCGACTTGAAGATCCGGATCTTTGTCCTCCTGCACGGGGTACGACAACGCCAAATACTCCCGCTGAGCGAGTCCATAACACCGTGGGCTATCCCAAATCCGCTGTAAGACTTCTTGACGTGACCCGCCGTCATTATGGACTACGCTACCACGGTATGTAAAACTTTCCAAGATTTTCAATGTCCTCGCCAAAGACCATGAACAGACTACTGCTTCATCTAGTAAGTCTCCAAACACCTGGACCTTGGTCTTGAGCCGGGGACCTCAAGTCCCAAGGCTTTGCCTCCTCGTGCGCGCCTCGAGAGCCATCACCAGGACCACCAGCGACTCAGCAAAGATTACTGCATCATCGACAAAAACAAGATCAGTGGGCTTGCTGTTGCCGACGGATGCTCCACAATCACTTTGATCTACAAACCTTGTCAATACCCCGTCCATACAAGCGTTGAAAAGTGATGGGGCAAGGACGCACCCTTGCCCCCACTCCTGTATTCACAGGAAAGAAGCTGGATACACCTGCCCCACACTTCACAGCACTCTCAGTCCCCGAATACAGACCAGTATCAAACCAATAGTCCTTGCAGGAATCCCTCGAAGTCGCAGAAAATCCCAAGTGACTCACGATGCACTGAGTCAAACGCCTTCTTGAGATCAACATAGGCTGCAAGCATCCCTGTCGAAACTCACGTCGGCGGTCACCCAGGACACGAAGCGCTAGGATACGTCCCGTTGTTGACTTACCAGGGGTGAACCCAGACTGCTGAGGTCTCTGATGCTTCACCAGAGACTGCGAATCCGTGTCAGCAATAGATGGGCAAGCACCTTGCTGGTACGCTGAGCAGCGTAATACCGCGGTAATTGTTGCAGTCCTGACGATCCCCTTTCCCTTTCCAGATAGGGGCGACCAACCCCCTTTCCAGTCAGGAGGAATGGTACCTGATTGCCACACGGCAGCCAGGACAGCATGCAGCCCGCGGATCATGGGCCCTTAACCCCGCTTGAGGAGCTCCGCACTGATATTACAAACCCACTGCCTTTCCCCTCTCAACTTTGCTACAGCCTCTCTGACTTCGTCAAGAGAGAGGGTTGCGGTTTTTGTCAATGGGAGGATCGGCATCCACTGCCTGTAACCCAGTGGTGTGAAGCTGCTCAGTTGGAGGGTCCACCGTGAACAACTGCCCAAAGTACTCAGCCCAACGAGCCATCTGCCCATCCATGCCCGACAAAGAGGCGCCCATCTGCTGTTCGAAAAGCACTCGCCCGAGAAGGAGAAATTGGAACGGAGCTTCTTCATGGCTCGGTAGGCGGGTCGGAGGTCATTAGCGTTCAAATGGGCCCTCGACATCCTCAGTGGGGCTCGTGAAAATACCTCTCTTTGTCTCTCCCCAGGAGGGTTCTAGTCCGGCGTGACAGAGCCCTGTGCTGGTCCTGGTTTTCCCCGCCAGCCTGGCAGCGCGACTCTCCTCGATTTTCTCGAGCGTCTCCGTCGAGACAAAACCACGCCCTTTACCTCGGGCGCTCCCCAATACACTCCTTGGCAGCCTGTAGAGTTTTCACGTTTGAAGGGATCCCACAGTTTTACAGGGTCCCCGAGAGCACCGAGCACATCAAACCGTTTGAGACTGCCACCGCATACTCATGAGCACATGTAAGTCTTCAGTTTCTCAAGTGAAACACAGTATGGTTTACCTCTTGAGACTTTTTCTGGGGCTGACATAAAGCTTAATTAGCAACAACAAATCTGTGATCTGTTCCAAAGAACTCAGCACTCCGGTAAACCCTGCAGTTCTGGAGGATCCTCCAACGATACTAACGAGGATGTGGTCGATCTCCTTAGCTACCCCTCCGGCATTACTATACCATGTCCAGCGGTGCAGCTCTGGTCCCCTGATACCCAAAAACCTGCAATTCTCAACCTTCTGGGCCCCTTTCAAAGTTCAGAAGCAGAGAACTGTTGGTGTTTTTTGGTACCGGAGCCATGGGGGCCACACATAACTCGTAGCCATCTCTCACGTTTCCAGTAGTAGCATTGAAGTCGCCCAAGACAATGAGTGTGTCCCGAGGAGGACACTGGTCTAATACAGAGTCGAGTTTGGCGTAGAACATCTCCTTCTCTTCAGTTTTACGCATCTCGGTAGGAGCGTACACTGCAACAAGAGACATGAAACCCAGAGTGTGTTTCATCCGCACCCGCATTATACGCTCATCAACCGGAGTAACCTCAACAACTGACGGCTGCAGTTTGCTGGAGATGCCTATAGCTACGGTGACCATTGCTCGTGCCGGACCAGTAGTAGGTGTAACCCCTACTGCTAGTCTCGCCACTGCCAGGCCTCCTTGTCTCAGAGAGTCCCACTATATCCACCCTCAGCCTACTGAGCTCGCCCGATAGGAGAGGTAGTCGATGATCGTCTGAGAAGCTCAGAACGTTCCACGAGCCCACACGAAGAACCCTCCGCAGGTTGATCCCAGGAGTGATTTGACGGCAGGCGCCGCCTCTGCACCGCCCCGGCCACCCCCATAAGAAAAAGTTGGGCTAGGGGGCCCTACCACTTGATTTAGAGTGCGGGATTCCCGAGGGCTTTGCCCCGCACTCGTCATAGGTAGACCACTCCCCTGCGTCGGCATAGGAGGGGTCTGCATGGTCGAGGCCCCCGGCAAAACCGGGTCGGGGGCGCGATTACCGCGCCCCCGGCCTCTACCTGTTAATATGTTTGTGGCTCGATTAGGTTTTTACAGGGTGGGATTGCAAACCCCCCCACCCCCAACCAATGTATGTCAGGGATTGGCCTTCCTGCTCACCGTGGCCAGGGACGCAGAACCCCCTGTAGGGATTAACCCCAGGCTGCCCACTATTTCACCCATAGCTGGGGCTGAATGGCCATTGACTCAATAGTGAGTTCATCTGCCCTTAAAGATGGTTTTATTTTTAGTCCATCTGGGTGTCCAGCACACCCTCCTCACTGGTAGAACCACTGATCTACACAGCGCGCCAAAGTATTGTTCGCGACATTATAGCACAGCGCTTCCATACGGGAATTCAGAAAATGTACTCTATGGCAGCCTAATGACTTCCGAAAGAGATATCTTACATATGGCTGCTCGTTTAAGGCACGGGCAGTCCATCAAGACCGTTGAGGAATGTTCAGATGCCACTTGTCAATTATAGACGAAGCAATTAAAAAGTATCGCCTTCCTTCCCGCGAGTAATTTGAACAGACGCACATTGGTATAACTATCATTATTTTCATAATGGGTGGCAAGAAAGACCTAACAAAGGAGCAAATTAAAGTTATTGTATCTACACAAGGCATAGAAGCCAGTGGAAGAAATATCAAGGATTGTGGATGTTACGAGGAGATGTGTGCATAAGTGGGTGGAGAGTTTCACGGTGGGTTGGCGGGGTTGCGGCAGCCGCGACACCGTAACAGTATAAGTGGCCAGGGCGAGGATGTAAAACATCAGCAAGCACCCTAAATGTTATGAAACGTCAAGTGAATGCCCATCCTCAAATAAGAGCAAGAAAATTATTGCGATATGACTTTTACATCCTCGCCTGGCCATTATACTGTTACGTGTCGCGGCTGCCACGACCCCGCCAACCCACCGTGAAACTCTCCACCCACTTATGCACACATCTCCTCGTAACATCCACAATCCTTGATATTTCAACCACTGGCCTCTATGCCTTGTGTAGAGATACAATAACTTTAATTTGCTCCTTAGTTAGGTCTTTCGTGCCACCCATTATGAAAATAATGATAGTTATACCAATGCGCTCTGTTCAAATTACTCGCGGAAGGAAGGCGATACTTTTTTAAATGGTTCGTCTATAATAATTGACAAGTGGTATTTGAACATTCCTCAACGGTCTTGATGGACTGCCCGTGCCTTAAACAAGCTGCCATATGTAAGATATCTCTTGCGGAAGTCAGTAGGCTGCCATAGAGTACATTTTCTGAATTCCCGTATGGAAGCGCTGTGTTATGATGTCGCGAACAATACTTTGGCGCGCTGTGTATATAACATGGATCGCGGATCTGGGCTAGCTGTGACCGAGATACTGAAGTCAGCCACCAGCCACCAGCCGCCATCTTGCCAATACCAAAACAAATACATGGGCCGGCCCAGGCAGTGGCTGAGTGTTGGCTGCTGGCATGTGATAGCCTATATTACCACCTACTACTACTATTAACACCTACTACTACTACTACTATTACCACCTACTACTACTATTACCACCTACAACTACTATTAACACCTACTACTACTACTAAACTTCCAACCTAGTGCATCGTCGAACCTTCCAAGTCATTTATTTACGGCGATACACAGACAACAGGTGTGTTGCGAGGCCGTACAGGTGTGTAGTGACAGGTGTCTTGCGAGGCCGTACAGGTGTGTAGTGACAGGTGTGTTGCGAGGCCGTACAGGTATGTAGTGACAGGTGTGGTGTATGTGGTAAAGCGAGAGAGGCTAAGAGTGCGGTGTTAGCCCCCGAGTGTGTGTGTGTCTGACCTAAAGAGCGAACGCGCAGTTCTCGTCCACTATAACGGCGTCAGCCCCGTACCGCCGCGGCCATGGGTACGGCGCGAGCCACAGTGGTCCATAGAAGCTACTCTCGGGGATTAATTAAAGATAATGGATTGCGGTATGCTGATAACCATAGTATTAACTATAAGACATTATTATAATAATTGTCACTATACCAAACAAGATAACAAAAGATATCGATAACAATTAGATACATTTCCAGAAAATAATAATAATGAAACCTAACCTAACCTTATAGGTTTTAATGAAACCTAACCTAACCTTATAGGTTTTAATGAAACCTAACCTAGCTAACCTTAAAGGTTTTAATGAAACCTAACCTAACCTTATAGGTTTTAATGAAACCTAACCTGACCTTAAAGGTTTTAATGAAACCTAACCTAACCTTATAGGTTGTAATGAAACCTGACCTAACTTTAACCACAAAGTATACTTAGTTTTGAGCAAAATAAAACTATCTCCATTAGAACAAGCACCGCTTATTAGGAAGCGCTATGATCATTTGTATCATAACCGCACTCAGGTCTGTATGCATTTTGCTCATCAAAACACAGATCACCGTGTAATAGTTTCGTTGAGCAGCTCAGTGAAATCTGCTCAGTGAGCAGAAAAGTGCCCGTGTAATACCGGCTTTAGTGTCACCTCTCGTAGTGTCACCAGTGCTTCCGTTCCCCACTCGTTCTGTTAACAAGTATACAAAAATATACTTATATCTATATCTACCTATATAAAAAAAAGTATACCATATCCACCTATATTTTTTTTTAACTAGTAGGTGGATGACTGGAGTGGTAGATGGATTAAGAGTGGATGGGCTGGGTGGGGAGTGGGTGTGGGTGTCTGGGTGTGGGTGTGTCGTGGGTGGTGTGGGTGTGGGTGTGGGTGGTGGGTGGGTGTGTGTGTGTGTGGTGGGTGCGTGTGTGTGTGTGTGTGGTGTTACTCACAGGTGGAAAGATTTGCCACTTCCAGGTCCTGGTCTGTTTGTACAGGACATAACAGCACAGCTTGGCATGACGAGGCGATAAGCACAACCAGACAGCAACGCGAGCCGCAGAAACAAGGCTTTGTTTTGGTATTGGCAAGATGGCGGACAGTTGGAACCAGTGCTGAGCCAGGCTTCCGCGATCCATGTTATATAGATCAGTGGGTAGAACCAGTGGGGGAGCCGGTTTAGTCGCCGACGATCCGACCATGTGGCTGGTTGTACTGGGTTACATGTTACCAGTAGCAGGGCACAACCCTGACCAGACCCCCACCAAGTACCATTACCAAGTACCAGGCGGAAATCTAGTTACTGTATTAAGTGCAACATGATTACTTCTAAAAATAAAGAAATATAGTTTTGGTAGTTTTTTTTCCATGTGCAATTTATTATTGAAAGACAGATTAAGATAATAAAACACATCAGTATAAGTACGACAACTTCCGCGACAGCTGGAACCCCATAACACACGTTCATCACCCATCTCCTGCCACCAATATACAATGCACAAGTTCTCCTATATACCTGTTGAACACGAGTGGGTGGGCAGTGCCAAGAATAAGTGCCTTCGAATGTGAAAGAGGTTTTCAGCTTCATAAGGAGGTAATCGGAGGTAAATTTATCGTACATGTACGATAATAATCGTACGTGTCGCAAACCTGAGGCAGGCCACGTGCACAGGGTGCGTGGTAGGAGGGGTTTCCATTGCATGATTTGAGTATAATTTCAATACGATAACAAGATATTGTCAATTATTCTGCTTGGTTTCACTTTGCTGCAGACGTATTCACAATATTTCTATATAAGTCTTATTTCGATCAGTCCATTCTAAGTCATCGTCAGTAGGGTACGCCGTAGGTCCAGTGAAAAGTGAAATATATATTATTTCAAATTTGGCAGGGTGTTTTCTTATGTAAAATTGAATTTTAAGGGTGGTTTGTCCGCTTAAACATTTTGGTTTGAGCACTTTTTGCTATGCAAAAATGGACTTTTATATTTATATGCAAAACATAGCTTAAAGTGCGATTTTGCATAGTAAGAATTGCTCAAATGCAAAAATGGAAGGAGATAAAATCGTCTTAGAATTCCATTTTACATAGGAAATTAGCATGCCAAAGTTGAGAAAAAGAATTTTTGTTATACGGCGTACCCTAACCAGGTACCAAAATAGTTGGATTTGGTTACGATGGGAGGAAGGACAAGACCAGGGCGATGGTACCCGACAGCTATGGGAAGCTGCACCCAAGGTTGATCAGGGAGGAACATGTGTCAGTGACAGAGGAGCCATCTGGAAGGTACCTTTGGCACTTTGTACCAGAGGACCCGGTGCCACCTGAGAAGCCTGCGTTCAAGGTGGCTCAAGCTCTCTATGATCTGCTGGTGACATACGACTCCACCGACTCACTGATCGTACTGCAAGGTGACTCAACTAGGGCCAACACGGGGTGGAAGGGTGGTACTCACGCCCATTTGGAGAAGATGCTGGGACGCAAGCTCTTCTGGAGTATGCGTGTTGCACACAAACGAGTTGCCCCTGCGCCACCTTATCACCAGCATCGACGGGCCTACCTCATCTGACACTGGCTTCACGGGTCCAGTGTGCAGTCTGCTGTCCAGCGTGAATGAGATGCAGTACAACACAAGAGTTCAGAGGAGTGCCAGGCGGTGAAGATCTCGCAGAGATACCGGAGTATATCCTGGTCAACATGTCCACTGACCAGCAGGTCTCCTACCAGCTGGTCCAGGCTGTGAAGCGGGGCGTTCTCTCGTCCGAGCTGCAGGAGATCAAGTGTGGCAAGGTGTCCCACTCCAGATGGCTCACCACAGCCCAGTCGCTCGTGTACATGTAGACCAGAAAGCATGGACTGACTGGCAAAGAACTGAACACTCTGGAAATCCTAGTCAAGTACTGCCTGCAGGTGTACTTCAAACTCTACTACGACATCAAGGTTTACCACAGACTAGAGGACGGCCCCAAGCACATCCTCACGCAGCTCTAGAGTGATGAGGTCGCAGCCCAAGAAGGTCCAAACAGCTGTGACCTTCTACGTGCGGACAGGAGCATGGTTCGCACACTCAGAATGTGTCCTCCTCTCGCTGATGGCGAGTCAGAGTGAGGACGACCGCAGGTTCGCCGTGACCCAGATTTTGAAGCTGAAGGCTGGCAAGAAGTATGGGGACACCAGTGTAAGACCTCGCATCACACCCAAGCTGAACTTGTCAGCCACCAGCTTGCAGACACTGATCAGCTGGCAGCCTGGCCAGGTGCACGAGCCGGCATTCACCTGTTCACTGTCCGGGGATCAGATCCAGGAGATCCTGGTCAAGCCGAACGAGGTTCCGGAGTTCTCTATCCACACTCAGAGCACCGAAAGAGTCGTGAAGCAGGTGACAGAGGCTGGGGCAGCAGGCCAGAGACGGGTTCATCCGGGCTCGGGCCCACCACCGGGAGACCATGCCCTGCTTCAGGTCTAAGAAGGACATGATGGACACGTTCTAGGCCAACGTAGAGGCTGTGACACTGTGATGTAGTGCCTGATGAACCAACTGATCAGAAAGAGCTTACCACGCTAGTCACTTGGAACTCATATTGGTGCATGATGCAATAAACAGGACCAACCGGACACTGCGTACTCATTTAAGCATTATTCGATAAGGGTGCAATATAAAAGTGCGATTTTGTATAGTAAGAATTGCTCAAATGCAAAAATGGAAATAGATAAAATTGTCTTAGAATTCAAATTTTAAATAGGAAATTGGCATGCCAAAGTTGAGAAAAAGAATTTTTGTTATACGGCGTACCCTATTCGTCAGTGGATTATTTGTTGGCGTGTTTCTTCCCAACAAGAACTTTGTTATATTGTGTCTATTAATGGTCAAAAAAATATCTCCATATTGTGTAAACCTAAATACATATAAAATAGAGTACTTGATAGTAGCTGCTGGATGCTTGGTAGCTCGTAACTAAATATAAGAATAATGTAGAATAAGCATCTTGTACAGAACTGCTTCCGCCCCTGGAGACACAAAGTTGGTCCCGCGTACGAGTTTGTACCAGAATGACGAAGTTGTTGACTGCTCCAATTGGTTAGCATTCTGTGGCAGACTGAGAAAACTCTTGAACTTATTGAATTACTTAACTCTTCACCGACATTATGGGATCGAACTGCTCTAGATTATAAAAAGAAACCGAAGAAGATGAATGTTTGGAAGGAAATTGCTGATAAACTTTCTATAAACGTAGGTGAAACAAAATGTTAGATCAAAGCCCTCAAAGTACAGTTCAGAAGGGAGCATTTGAGACTTAAATCATTGTAAAGAAGTGGAGCTTCCCCAAATACGTGTGCATGATCTTGTTATACTCGCTACTGAACCGGGTAGAGTATATCGGGTATGGTAAACAAATGCCAAGGCGCAAGTTTTTGTTCCGAGGCAATTTTGACCCTCTAGAGCAGTGGTTCTCAACTCGTTTCAAGTCATGAACCACTAGTCCAATTGAAAAAAATATCATGGACCATCTTTTTGACTTTAGAGATATGATGAGAAGGGTAGATTTTAAAGGTAGGTAAAAGGTTGGTTATAATTATATATCCTGTAAATATAAAGTAAAGGGAATAAAAAAAAAAAAAAATCAAATAATATTAGACAGCTAACATTTTGGTTTCATATATATTTCAGTTCATTTCCAAATACCGTGAACGTCCTGTGGACCACTAAAAAGTTATCATGGACCACCAGGGCCATGGGCTACCAGTTGAGAACTACTGCTCTAGAGTCTAGAATCTAGACTCCAATGGTATGCAAATACTACGGACACATTTGTGTTGTGCCTATAGCGCCTGTAGGCAGTGGTGACCCAGGGCTCGGATGGTAGGCTCTGCAGGTTCACTTGAGGGTTCTGATGGTTGGTCCTCGCCCGTTGGTGGCGCAGGCAGGATTCTTATAGTGACGCCTGTGATTAGAGGCTCATGCCGCCCCCCTGTGTCCTCCGATGCACTCGCAGTCGAAGGTAGAGTTGATAGGCAGGGCATGTGGGTGTTCTTAGGCCACTCGACGGTACATAAAGGTTTTGGGTTTCTTCGGGGATCGAACTCGGGTCACCGAGAATGCCAGTCGGAGACTCTAACCGCTCCGCTACTGCCTCCCCGAGGTGATTTACATCAAAGAGCAAATGAACAAAAACTAATAAAAAATCAAAAAATTTAACTTTTTGTTGATTGTAAGGCTCCATCGCATGGGCGGTAACATGCGATCATCATCCTGCATCGTTCCAATGATGTATGCAAATACTACGGACTAGCAATACCCGTTTACCATCATCATTTGCATAGAAATAACTAAGGATATCAGGCTGTCCCCTTCTGTTTGGATGGTATTACAAAATATTATATCCATCTAGAGTCTAGATGGATATAATATTTTGTAATACCATCCAAACAGAAGGGGACATAGCTATCCTTACTATATCCATAGATATCCTTACTTATTTTTATGCAAATGATGATGGTAAACGGGTATTGCTAGTCCGTAGTATTTGCATACATCATTGGAACGATGCAGGATGATGATCGCATGTTACCGCCCATGCGATGGAGCCTTACAATCAACAAAAAGTTTATTTTTTTTTTTTTTTTTTGAGTTTTTGTTCATATGCTCTTTGATGTAAATCACCTCCTAAAATATGTATCAGACTTTAAATGAAGTCTTTGATGCGTTCGTTGTGGAATGTTTATCGTTGCATAGAAGAACTTGTGATACCGTAAAAATCTTAGCCGAGTTGGCGACTTCGCCTCTAAGTAGATTTGCGTAAACACTGTACGCAGGTTATATCGTCCACATTACTGCTCACATACAAAATAGTTTGAATGATTAGATTATAACGTGATTTTTTGCGTAGCAGGAAGTAGGCGAAGCTATCTTATCTCAGAAATATAGCTCATGCATCCGGAAAATATACTAGCCACCTTCCTGACGTTTCTTACCTGTATTATATCGTGATTGATAATGATGTAGCTTGGTATTCAGGCTCATGTGCTTAGTTTATGATGACATGTAATTGCAAGTCACCGTATATCCTAGTTAATGGGGTGTAGGTACCAAATAATTAGAACCAAAGCAAAGGTTGAATACAGAAGTAGTTAAACAATATTATTTGCATATGTTCCAAATATCAAACCTTCATGCTTTACTTCGGACTTATGCGGACTGTTGCTGCTAAACCAAACTGCACAAGTTAGGTCAGGTCTCAGCAGGGATCTCGTCGGCGGGTGCTCCAATTTTTCACATCTGCGGGACTTCTAATATTCGGCGATAGTTCTAGTTCTTGATCTTGATATTACAGTTATAGAGTATACACATTTGATCAACTTTTACCGGTGTTTCTGCTTTCATTGATAAAATGCCAGCAATAACTTGATCGGTTAGGTAACTAATGTCTATGTTAGGTTAGTAAACTAGTGGCGCCCACTAGTTTACTATGTTCATTTAAGTCCGGCTACGTAACCAATGTCAAAAACACAGTTCAGATTGTTCCAAAATACCTAAAATCTCCCAGAAAAATATAGGTTACGAATAAAACAGAACTAAACCAAATCTAGCATGGGGGACATGATCCCGAAGAACCCCCTTTCCTTAAACTAACCTAACCAACCTTAAAAACCTCAGGTTTCCCCATTTGATGAAAACTTATTTTGACTATTCCATACCTTATTGGCCCTATGCAAAAAAATTTTCTCACCCGCGCATCGCTTTTTCGGCAAGCAAGAATCATTTGAAAACACTCCACCCGTTGCGTTCCACTGGTTGCGTGCTCCACTGGTTGCGTTGTCCACCCCTTTGTCCTCTGTCCTTATTCCATATATTTCTTCCCAAACCATTACAGGCGAATTTTCAACAAAACCGAGAGTGAACATTTATATACTGTGAATGCACACGTGTCATCATTAAGGTAAAATTAGGTGCAGGAAGCCTTATATTGCTGTGATAAGTGGTTGAGGAGGGAGAGCGGCGGTGGTGGAGGTGGTCCGCCATATTGCTTTGTGGCGATGGCTGGACGTTAAAATGTACGCACAAGCATCACTCAAGCCCATTTTTTTTTATTAACGCCTCAGATAAGTGGGCGAACACTAACAAAGCTATTATTCTAATGGCAGGAAATGATAAATTAGGTAGTAAAAGGAATTAGATAGGTGTAAAACAGTCAAAATACTGTTTGCCGCCTTGGACTCGTTGTGTTGGTACGACTGCCCAAATCTCCAGGGGCCGGGCTCTGAAAACATTTCTTGTAAAATCCCACCGGTGGAGGTACGACGGTCGATAATCCCACTTGCCGGGATTTGACGAGCTTTCTTGCATTTAGCCCATTGTGATGATTCTTTAATTCAAACTCTTCAAAGCAACAATTGTTGCTTCTGTCAAGGGGGTAAAATAATAACTAGTGACTACCAAGAAAAACAAAGGTCAGATTCTTTCAAAACACATCAATATCTATCGGAAAAATATAGTTTTATCTGAAAAAGGAGAGGGTCACAAAAACTAATCTTTACCCCTTCGGTCAGGTTTATGGTACTGTACTCTGGTCTACCGGATTTCTCGTTCCCATCGGCGAGAGTTCCAACTTTTCACATCGTCGCGTATTACTTTTTTCTAGGATTCAATATATATACATATATATATATTGAATATATATCGGTATTATTCTAGTGTTTGCCCATATTCCCCCCTCTCCCCCAAAAAAGCTTGGGGACCTGAGGCAATGCAGGATATTTGGCTGGGGCACAAAATATGCGTCGCAACCACATAGTTTTTGAGTTAGTGTTGTAAAGATTCCCTAGATCTAGGGTAAATGGATTGGATTTCTTCTAAGTTCAGAGACGTGTGAACCTTACGAACCTCACAAACATAATGATAACCGGAGTGTCGAGAACCCTCCCCCACGCTAGGAGGTAAGGTGAAATTTTGTCATGTTACCGAGGGGTTGAGGGGGAGGAGCTAGGAGGTTAGGTTAAATTTGATAAGGTTAGGAGGTTAGGTTAGATTACTGGGGGTCGAGGAGGCCCGAGCCCCCGCTAGGTTATGTTAGGTTATATCCGCTAGGAGGTTAGGTTAAATTTGGTTTTAAAATTCCCTATATCCAGGGAAATTAACCTAGATCTAGGGAATTTTGACTCCTACACAACTAAAATTAATACATAAATTAATTAGAACCATGCATAAATTAGCGTTAACTAAATAAATAAAATCATCAATCGGGTAATTTTCCCGATTGATGAGGCTATTTATTTAGTAAACGCTAATTTAACAGGGTGCTAATTCATTTATCAGAAAACGAAATATATAAGTAAATAAACAACATCATCAATCGGGAAAATTACCCGATTGATGATTTTATTTATTTATTTAAGGCTAGTTTATGCATGGTTCTAATTAATTTATCAGATAACGAAATATAGCAATGAAAAGCTAATAAAATTGCGCTTCTATTGAAACCCTTCATGATAAAAATTGACTCGCAAAGTTTTAAATGGCGAAGAGTTAAGTGAATATTAAGTTCATGCGTATTTCTTCATAGTCTCGTAATGGCATTTCTTTAGCGTGTTTTAATGTTTTTTATTTAATAATATTATAGAACAAACATTTACGAAGATTACAGTACATCATATATACTGATAAACCAGTCTATATGATAGTCCATAGACCACTATATCTCTTTGTCGGGCGGGCCGCAGGCCCCTATGCAGCCCCGGAATGCAAAACATTGTCGCGTGAACAGTCCAGGGGCTGGATTCAGCAAACCATTTAAGAGGTAAAACTCTGGTAAATTTCCTCGTACCTCCGCGCACATGGCACGACCCTATTCAGCAAACACTTACGATATTGCAAGTATCCTGGTAACCTACGAGTGGTCCTTGTGTTTAGTAGCGGCTTACCAGAAGATTTACCAGACATTTCAGCGGAAAGGAACACCGTCTCCTGTAACTGATTTCATCATCTAGCTACTTATATAGGTAAGTTCTGATAGTGAATACTAATTTGTGATCATTTATATTGTTGCAAGAGTAGGGACATGTATACTAATAATCGAAATAAGTGCAACAGGCCGTGCAATGGACTTCACTAAGTTAACCTGTGATTGTGTCCTTGGCGGCGATAATGTGTCGTCATTCTAAGCACTGTCTTGATGTTCCACACTGCCACAGTTCATATGGTCGTGTGTGGTGGGGCTGGCAACATGTGGCAGGCAGGTGTGGTGTTATAACCGTTGGATGTATTAATAGCTAGTTGGTCACACTGGAGAGAGAAACTCTGTTTCCAGTGAGAAGGTTAATTTTAATTGAAAAAAACATAACATATATAAAAAAACAGATTTAACAATAAATATTACATTCGTTTATGCTCAACGCACTAATGGTGTGCGCGCTGATAAAGGGTGTTTGTTGAGATTGTGAGTTACTTGTTGGTTAAAACTTGTATCAAAAGCAACATAAAATACAGAGGTATGAAAGTATATTGAATAATGAACATTAATAAAAATAAGTTATAATAGTTGGGGCTACAACCACACGTTTTCTCTTGGGGGGCAGGTAAGAGAGAATGTAGTTTGTAGGAGAGACTGCTACAAACTCCCCTCCTAGCGGTTTGTAGGGGAGATACCGCTACAATACCCCCCTCCTAGTGACGAGGGAGGAGGAACGAGATCTTGTGGTGCAGCGGTGCTGCTGTTGTTACTGTTGCCGATTTGATGGGGTTTTGACGTGGAGGGCTGTGGTGACCAGTTGCTGCTGCTGGCCGCACAAACCTTGGCGCATCAGAGGACTCTGACTCGGCCTTGGCTTGAGGGTTTAGCGTTTGTGGAGCTAAGCGACGGGCCTTGGCGTGTACTGGTGGTCCTGTGGTCTCGATGTGACGTGGTGTTTGACGGACATAGCAGTGTTGCAGGCGTGGCAGTGTTGCAGGCGTGGCAGTGTTGCAAGCGCGGCAGTGTTGGCAGGGGGTGGCAGTGTTGCGGGCGTGGCAGTGTTGCCGCCATGGCAGTGTTGCCGCCGGCTGTGTTGCGGGCGTGGCAGTGTTGCGGCCATGGCAGTGTTGCCGCCTGTTGCCCCCCATGGCAGTGTTGCCGCCGGCTGTGTTTGCGGGCGTGGCATTTGGTTGCCGCCATGGCAGTGGTGGCCGGCGTGTGTTGCGGCGTGGCAGTGTTGCCGCCGGCAGTGTTGCGGCGTGGCAGTGCTGCGAGCATGGCTGGTGTTGCAGGCGGGGCGGGTTTTGCGGGCGTGGCAGTGTTGCCGCCGGCTGTGTTGGGGCGTGGCAGTGTTGCCGCGGCAGTGTTGCGGCGTGGCAGTGTTGCGGGCGTGGCAGTGTTCCCGCCATGGCAGTGTTCCCGTCCGGCAGTGTTGCGGGCGTGGCAGTGTTGCCGCCCGGACTGGTGTTGCAGCCGGGTTTGATGAGTAATCCACAGGGCGGTGAGTAATCACAGGGCGATGAGTAATCCACGGGGCGGTGAGTAATCCACAGGGCGGTGAGTAATCCACGGGGCGGTGAGTAATCCACAGGGCGGTGAGTGGCGAAGTGGAGTAAGTTACTCTAACACCGCGGGGCAGAGGGGTTAGGGTTTGACTGAAGACTCGGGAAACCACGCTGAGGGAGCAGGGGCCGCGCTGAATGCGCGTGAGGCCGTGCTGAGGACGCAGGAAGGCATCAGAGGTTGCAGAGGCCGCGCAGAATGCGCATGAGGCAGCTGATAACGCAGTAAGGCGTCAGAGGGCGTAGAAGCCGCGAGAGTGCGCATCAGGCCGGTGAAGACGCAGTAAGGCGTCTGAGGGGGCAGGGGCCGCGCTGAACGCGCATAAGGCCATGCCGATGATGCAAGAAGGCATCAGAGGGGGGCACAGTAGGTGTCGGGGTGGGAGGGGATAACCTTTAAGGGGGCAGCTACACTTGGTGTAGTTTCTCCCGCCCTATGGCTCAGCGAAGCGAACCCCATAGTGGAGGCTAAGCTTTTGCCTAAGAGTTTTAGGACGAAGGGGTCTAAAGACGCAGGTCCTTCCACTAGGAGAATTGTGCTCTTATATAGCACATGTTACAGCCACCTAAAGACCATAGCTACACTCCGAGGGCACCAATTATAACCTATGGGTGTATTAAGGGCCCTAGTTGGGTCACATTGGAGAGAGAAACCTGTTTCCCGTTTAGAAGGTTAATTTTAATTTGATTTTTAAAGGTTTTTTGTACAATTAAAACATACAGCATATATATATACAGTACAAGCATGTACAGAAATACACACAATGCAGCAGCAAAAAGTACAAAGCGGGCATCAGCCCGCCGGTGAGGAGAGTATCCGTCAAGCTACGGGAGGGTCGCGTGGAGGCGAGGTGACGATGAGTCACCTGCGTCACTGGGCATACGATGAAACGTATGTATTTTTATTGACTGTATATACAGTAAAAAACATAGTAAATGAACAAAAAAAAAAATTACAAACAAAACATAATAAAAATAAAGTCGTATACAATCAATGCAACTCATGGGGGAGCTGCCGTGAGTTGTTGACATGGCAAACAGTGGTCAATTAACTATTGATTTCATTTTTTTCACTTTCACTTTCTCCGATCTACCGGTGTGAAACTTCACCCAAACCCCAGTACCCCACCACTGCGATCGTCGAACGGGTGGGGGGCATCCCTGTCACCCGGGAGGGTAAGGCCAAAGCTGCGATGCAATGCAGCGGCATACTCCATGCCTTCCACTCTTCACCGCACGCATCATGTAGCCGAGGGCCGGCTCATGCGATACGCGAGCCAACTTCAAACTCTCTTTCCTGCTTTAGCAGGTGTTCGTACTCCAGTAGAAGGTCCACAGGCTCTTCTTATCAAGAGTGTACACCTTGTTTTCTCCATCTGGGGCCCGCATCGACCTGAGCGGGCAGGACTGGGTCCCCAGCGTCACATGTCGACGGCTGCAGCTCCTCCATGGGCGGCGTCTGTTCCCCCACGGGCTCACACTGGGTCGCGACGTCCCGGCTGGTCACCGCTGGGGGCGTCATCGACAGGCTGCTGCTCTACGGGCCCACATTGGCTGGCGGCATCACGGCTGGGCGTCACAGCATGGCATTGCTGCGACTCCCCGCCCCAAGCCGCGGGTTTCCAGCGGGGGGAGGTCTGGCGTCGCTTTGGGGGCCGGTGCGTCATCCTCCACATCCACCTGGGGCGGGGGTGGGGGGATCGCTCTCGGGCCTCGTCCTTCTCTTCGTCTGGACGCCTCCTCGTCTCGGGTGTGGCGGTGTCCTCATTCCTTTGGGGCAGGGGGTGGGGGCGGTGGGGCAGGGCGGATCCTCGTCTCGTCTCGTCTGCTGTCGTGGGGCCGCGGAACCAGCGATCCTCCTGAGTCTGGCAGGGCCCTCGGAGGTTCCAGGCATGGTGTCCAGCGCTACAGTTGGGGCAACGCGGCACGGGACGTTCACCGCCCTCCCCAAGGCGGCGGATGCAGTCCCTGGTGGCGTGCTCTCCACTGCAGACGCCGCAGAGCTCCTGCCGACGTGGACACTGGTCTTGGTAGTGTCCAAAGGCCTGGCAGCGGAAGCAGCGGACAGGTTCTGTACATACTTGCGTACCGTGTAGCTTCCCCAGCATCCAAGGTCCAAAGGGGGGCAGGGAGACGTCCTCGCACTGTCAGCTTGACCTGCCGGGTAGGCAGTAGACGTCCGTGGCCGGCGTTGAAAGTGCACCGTCAGCATCCTCCACGAGCGGGTGCTCCAGCACAGGGTCCAGGGGAAGGCAGTGGGGGGTCCGAGGAGAACACCTCTCCTGCTAGGCTCCACCTTTCCAACACGATGTTCCGCGGCTGGCCATCCGCTACTTCCTGAAGGGTGGTGGCGGCGGCCAAGTGCGCTCCCCGGAGAAGAAAGTCCCCGGCGGCAGAGATGTCCATCTTGAGAGCGAGTTTGAGCTCGCTCTCCAGCCATTGCACGGTCTTGAAGGGGCTGGGGAAATCGTCGTGCCCTTTACGAGTTTCCAAACTGGGATTGCAGCTACCGTGGATCCACACGGCGTGGAGGGGCCCGCTCGAGGGGGCCCTTTCTCGTCCTCGAGCGTCTACCTGCACGATGTAGAAGCCATCGGCGTCCATAGGGGCCTCTTGTCTCTGAGCAGCGGCCATGAGGGAGCAAGCTCAAGCTGCTCAACCACCCAAAGGCGAAGCGGAGAGATGGGAGAGGCGGAGGAGAAGACCCGCTCTTAATGTAATGTAACACTGATGTAGGAAGAGTAGAGTATCCACAGAGCGGTGAGTAATCCACAGGGCGGTGAGTAATCCCCAGGGCGGTGAGTAATCCACAGGGGAGGGGTAATCCACAGGGCGGTGAGTAATCCACAGGGCGGTGAGTAATCCACAGGGCGGTGAGTGGCGATAGTGGAGTAAGTACTCAAACACCGCTGGGGGAGAGGGGTAGGGTTTGACTGAGGACGCGGGAAACACGCTGAGGGAGCAGGGGCCGCGCTGAATGCGCGTGAGGCGTGCTGGAGGACGCAGGAAGGCATCAGAGGTTGCAGAGGCGCCAAAAGAATGCGCATGAGGCCGCTGAGGACGCAGTAAGCGTCAGAGGGCGTAGAAGCCGCGCAGAGTGCGCATCAGGCCGGTGAAGACGCAGTAAGGCGTCTGAGGGGGCAGGGGCCCCGCTGAACGCGCATAAGGCTGGGCTGATGACGCAAGAAAGCATCAGAGGGGGGCAAAGATGGTGCTAGGGTGGGAGGGGATAACCTTTAAGGTGGCAGCTACACATGAGTGTAGTTTTTCTCCCAACCTATAGCTCAGCGAAGCGAACCCCATAATGGAGGGCTAAGCTTTTTGCCTTAGGAGTGTTAGGACGAATGAGTCTTAAGACGCAGGGGCCTTCCACTAGGAGAATTGTGCTCTTATATAGCCCCATGTATAGCCACCTATAGACCATAGCTACACTCCGGGGGTCACCCAATTTATAACCGAGGGTGTATTAATAACTAGTTGGTCATACTGGAGAGAGACACTCTGACTCCAGTGGTAAGGTTCCCTGTGTCCCTTAATGAATGTTGTTTAATTTAATTAAAAAACAATAACAATAAAAAAACAGATTTAACAATAAATTTAAATTCGTTATGCTCAACGCGCTAATGGTGGGGCGCGCTGAGTAAAGGGTGTTTGTTGAGATTTGTGAGTTACTTGTTGGTTAAAACTTGTATCCAAAAGCAAACATAAAATACAGAGGTATAAAGTATATATGAATAATGAACATTAATAAAAAAAGTTATAATAGTTGGGGGGTACAACCACACGTTTTTTCTTGTGGAGCGGTAAGAGAGAATGTAGTTTGTAGGAGAGACTGCTACAAAAATCCCCTCCTAGCGGTTTGTAGGGGGGATACGCTACAGTGTGTGGTGGGGTGACAACATGGTTTGGCCTGAGGTGTGGTGGGGCTGGCAACAGTGTCAGGCAGTAAGCTCGTCATTACACATCCTGTCCAGTGTCTAGAATATATAAGATATATAAAACAACAACCCACAGCACCGAAAGTGCAGCGCGTTACCGCCGTAAGTCTCCAAATATCGCCTGTGTTAATCTCGCATCACAATTCACCTTCTGTGATTTAGTGTTAACCTATTTAAGGTCAGGAGTCATGGGGTCAGGGTCACTAATCCACGGTCCCACCACGTTATCCACTCCTGCCCATCGCTACGTACATCTCTCTTCAGTATTCCCGTAAGGTTTTTTGTTTGTTGTTAATCTGTTAATTACCTCACCAATAACTAAAAGGGACCACCAAAAGAGATCCATAGGCTACATTTATTAACTACGTCCTTTAAGACTCTTTTTAAGATAGGCAGCCGGGACCTGGAACTGTCGCCCATCGGAAACACTCGCTGCCGTCGTCGAGTGTTCCAATTCTTTATATTACAGGACCCAAAATATACATTTAATCAGGTTTTACCCGTGTTTCAGGGATGAGATACCAGCAATAGTTGATCATTTAGGTTAAGATAGGTGCCAATGTCCAGATTAGGTTAGATTAACCACGTCGGGGAGAGTATAAAACCGGCAGCCGAGGAATGGACACTGGTCAGGGGAAAAGGGGAACCTGTGGACACTATAAATAGTTTTAAAAGGAGGGAACTGAAGGGATTTGTAAGAAGTGTGAAAGGAAGGGTTAGTTACAGCTATTAGAAAAAGGTAATAGGTAAGTTCTGATGGTGAATACTAATTTTTGATCAATTTTTGTTTTTGCAAGAGTAGGGTTTAATGGGCGAGAACTTCGCGGTCGTTTTTAGAGACACCGACAAATTTTTCCTGGCCTACAATAGGTGCTTTTCTAATGGAGATACGTAGTTTTATTTTCCGGGAAACCTATTATAAAAAAAAATTCATCACCCAATTTTATGCAAGGTCAAGGTTAGGTTTGGTTTCACCTATAATGTTAGGTTAGGTTTCACCTATAATGTTAGGTTAGGTATACTTAGAGGTTTGGTTAGGTTAAGTTTCATTAAAACCAATAAGATTAGTTTAGGTTAGGTATTAGAGGTTAGGTTAGTAGTAGGTGTGGTTAAGGTTAGGTTAGGTTTCATTAAAACCTATAAGGTTTGGTTTGGTTGTTCTAAATTTAATTACTTCCCTGTTATCTGAGACCCTGACTGACGGCCAAGTTTAGTGCTTTTTCTGATGGGAAAATAGTGTTTTTAATGGAAACGGCGACCATAAATTCGGTGATGAATTATTATTATTTTTAATATAGGTTTTCGGAAAACAAAACTATCTCCTTTAGAAAAAGCACCTATTGTAGGCCAGTAAAATTAGTCGGTGTCTCTGAAAACGAACGCGAAGTCCTCGTCCATTATTACCGGGGTCTGGGAATGTGGGTCTGGCATTTTTGTCAGGAGAGTACAATAGGGAGTCTTGGTTGAAACTGCATATTACCAATATTTATTACAAGTGGAAATACTGTGTTATGGATAGAAAAGACTTTAAATTTCTTTAGTAAAAACACCAACATTACTGAGGGTATGTCTCTTGTTTATGGTATATTATTGTGTAACAGCTGTTGTTTTTTGGGGGGCGGGGGGTTAACCTTTCTCAAGTTCATTGCAATGTATATTAGAGTTAGCTTAGTTTCCTCCGGTATTATTTCCCGATGAACACCGAATTCACTTTGGTGTACGAAACATATTTTTTTCTGGTGAGTTTTTATGGGGTTTTGGATTACGTATTTTGCTAAAGTTTCTGTCGCAAATTACTTTTTTTCTTTAGTTAGGTAAAGGTTAAGTTAGGTATAGGTATGGTTAGGTTAGATATGGTAAGGTAGGTATAGGTTAGGTAAAGGTTAGGGTAGGTCTTCAGTACGGTTAGGCTAAAAAAAAAAAAATTGTCATTTTGTTGAAACTCAAAAAAAAAAAAAAAAAAAAATGATTTCCGACAGAAACGATTAGCAAATTTAAATTTAAAAACATCAAAACCCACCAGAGAAAATAATTACATCCACAAATTGAATTCTATGTTCATCTGGAAATTAACGTTTCCCTTCCCCTTTCTTGGATTTTTAGGTAAAAGGCTGAATCAAGAAAGCTAACCTATATTCCTTGATTGTTTGGGTCTCATCAAGGAAAATTATTAGGTTTTATTGGTTATTTTTATGTTTTGGTTTGATTAAACGACCAATTTATCCGGGTAGATTAGCTTTTTTTTCCTCGCTTATATTTAATACTAGCCGCAAGCCGCCCCCCGGGCGGACTTCTTGGCTAGCTCCTGCGGAGGGCTATTGGTGGGACTTCGGCCCAACCCCCTGTGTTTTGGGGGGCCGAAGCAAAGCCTTTCTATGTAAAAGCCTGAGTCTGGGAGCGCGGGGGTGGACGTGAGTCACGAGCTGAGTCTGCCCGCGAGTCAGTAGGAGCCGAGCTTCAGCATGTGAGGATTACGGGCGGTAAAGATATACTGTTATCTTTGGAAATGTTTGTTCTATAAAATTATCAAATAAAAAACCGTAAAATACACTAAAGAAATGCCATTATGAGACTCTCAAAAAATATGCATGAACTTAAACTCTTCGCCATTTAATATTTTACTCGCAAACATTTTACATGGTGAATACCAATAGAAGCGAAATTTAATTAGCTTTCCATTGTTATATTTTGTTTTCTGATAAATGAATTAGAACCATACATACATTAGCGTTAACTAAATAAATAACATCATCAAACGGGAAAAATTACCCGATTTCATGACCTTTTTTGTTAGTTAACGCTAATTTATGTATGGTTCTAATTCATTTATCAAAAAACGAAATATAGCAATGGAAAGCTAATTAAATTCCGCTTCTATTGATATTCTCCATGTAAAATGTTTTTGAGCAAAATATTAAATGGCGAAGAGTTAAAGTTCATACATATTTCTTGTGAGTCTCATAATGGCCTTTCTTTAGTCTGTTTTACGGCTTTTTATTTGATAATATTATAGAACAAACATTTCCGAAGATAACAATATATCTTTTATACTGATAAACATATATTAGGTACGAAATTACCCGATTTCATGATGTTATGTATTTAGTTAACGCTAATTTATGCATGCTGCTAATTCATTTATCAGAAAACAAAATATAGCAATGGAAAGCGAATTAAATTCCGCTTCTATTGATATTCTCCATGTAAAATGTTTTCGAGAAAAATATTAAATGGCGAAGAGTTTAAGTTCATGCATATTTCTTGAGAGTCTCATAATGGCATTTCTTTAATGTGTTTTACGGGTTTTTATTTGATAATATTATAGAACAAACATTTCCGAAGATAACAATATATCTTTTATACTGATAAACATATAATTAGGTAGGTAAACTTGTCATCTCGGTGGCCTCGTACAGACGCCGTCCGTGACGTCATCAATCTCAGGCGCAGGCCTTTATAGATTGAGACGGCCTTGGCCGAAGGCCCATCAAACACAGACGCTCCAGATAGCCCCTTCTAGCTTTCCTGAAATCCCATCACCCATCACCCCCCACCCATTCACTCACCCATTACCCATCACCCCCCACCCATTCACTCACCCATTACCCATCACCACACACCCATTCACTCACCCATTTCCCATCACCCCCCATCTATTCCCTCACCCATCACCCCCCACCCATTCACTCACCCATCACCTCCCACCCATTCACTCACCCATCACCCCACACCCATTACCCATCACCCCACCCATTCACTCACCCATTACCCATCACCCTACATCAAGGTTTCCTCAATTGGAGAGAACAGAAACTCGAGAAATGCCAGTGGTCGCTGGCAGTTTTAACTCATAGGTTGGTCTACTGTGTTTTCCCTCCGCGACTAATATTTTTCATAAATCAATTTCGCGATAAATATTGATGCACCGCATCTGAATACTAAAAAGAACGTTCTTCTGTTGTTCTAGTAAGTGTATGCATGACATGCATTACGATTGAACGTTCTAAGATAGCAATTTAATGCAAATTACTCGCCTCGAGTAGCAAAGCTTAATATATTTTTTACATGTATATTGTGGCATGTAAAATTTGGGCGATGTTCACACTGTTTTCTAAGACAGTACTGCTGCGTCTGGCAAACGCTTGTCAAAATACAATAAGCAATGCCTTGGAAAAACGAAGAATAAAGAATGCCGAAATCGGCTTGTTGCTGCGACAATGTAGGTTATAATTGTGGAGGCGACACGCCGCGGCGGGGAGATTGTGGCGGGGAGATTGAATCAAAACATTGCTACTTCACGCGTCGACTCATTGCACTTCCAGGCTTTCTATCTGATTGATACACAATAATAACAGGAACATATGACTGCCTAGGTATAGATAACTTCTAAACATACGTTATTGACTGTATAATATCATAGAGTAACATTTACCTCGCCTCCTCAACTATAACCTACTTGGTTATTTGGTTAAATACATGTTTTACAGAATCAGGCTTCTATACAATATACATATAGAAGAAAATCGTTCTTAAAATTATACTTTTGTGTTTTAAGTGCAGTGGAATAAGCCCATATTTTTCTTTCAAGTTGACCAACTTTTCACCAAATTGTGAGTTAAAACTGCCAGCGACCACTGGCATTTCGGAGTTGCAGTTCTCTCTAATTCTCGCAACCCACTTTTTTTTCACAATTCTCGCTAATAGGCTGCTAAAAGAAAAAGAAAAAAATGATCGGATCATCTCATAAGTGGGCTTAAAACCTTCCCCTGGTCGAACTGGTTCCAAAACTGTGCCATATGAGGGGATTGGGACACTGGGGGCGGCACCTATCGCGGACAGACAGACAGACACACACACACACTTTCGTTTATATTATTATAGATTCTTTTAGATGATGAGAACCCGTTATGTACGGTTAATTTATATTATTGATTGAAAAAAGGGATATTGTACCTAAAGGCTCGTTCACATCTTCACGACTCGATGGCGACCAGCCATGAGTTCCTGAGTCATGCTGTGGTAAACACCAGTAGTCATGTAGGTTGGCGTCAGACCCCGACAGTCGACGTGGGATCGTGGGAGTCGTAAAGGGGCGCACGGGGGGTCCCGACTGGGTTGTGCATGTTCTATACACTCGGGGCGTGTCTGCGACTAAAAAATTTAACGGAAAATGTCGGCTCCGTGCTGGGACTCGTCGCCGAAGGGTCCGATCCCCTCTTATATAGTATTTTTGGCCTAGTCAAGGTGGGCAAGTGTGTGGACAACATTGTGACCGACATCAGTGGCGTGGTTCACTAAACAAGCGAAGGTCGAAAAGTGGTGTGGGGGAGGGGGGCCAGTGAGCTGCTCACATCTTAAACCACTTGGCGTCAGTCGCAGCACAGCTGGAAACAGTTGCAGCAAGACGGCTACTGTAGGTATGCATCGTGCTGCAACTGGCGGTAAATGTCGCCGCATTACGCCAACTCAAAAGTTGACGTTTACAATTTTCAAATTACCCCTATAGTTTGTACTAGAGTTTGAAGATTAGGCGGCCTAACTATGGCAAACCGTCGGATAACCGCGGCCGACTAGTGTCGGTGGAGGGGCTTTCCATATCCCGGGTCGTCAGGTCACAAGAATGGGCCTGCGAACAGTCGTTTAGTCCGCGACTATCGCCGACAATCGCAGGCTATTCGCCGATAGGTGCCTACTTCGGCAACCCGAGCAAAACCGCCAAATTTTTGGGAGCTTCACAGCCCCCGCAAAATCGGCTTGAGTCGGCACCGACTGGATGACTGGAGAAGTCGTGAAAAAAAACCCGTGCCGACGCAGTCGGGGAGATGTTGAACGGGCTTTACGGGGACCATAAACTAACCCTTTTTTTCACTTATAATAGAAAATGAACGGTAGATTAAGGGTTCATCATCTAAAGAAAATTAATAAAGTACGTAAGTGCTAAAGAAAGCTAATCAACCCGGATAAATAGTTGTTTAATCAAACCAAAACTAAGATTAAGATCAAGTAGGTCAGTCCATATGCTTCTATTGTTTGTTGATAAAGGTGGTGAGCAGAGTGAGTGAGAATTTACGGTTTTAAGGAATGAATGTCTCGCCCACCAAGCAACAATTAACTATAGCCGTATTAGCATTATACGCAACCTACCTAAATTTAGATAGTAGTATACTATGCAAAACACACACTAAAAATAAAATATTGTAGTGAATATTCTTAGCATATAAATTACTTCTAACTATTTAGGTTAAATAAGCAATGTGGGAGACAATCTTAGATAGGGAAGTTAAGCGTGAGTGATAATTGGTAATGTAGGATATTATTTAATATTCAGGTTTAATAATTCGCTTCAAGCTTTTTAAATTTTCCCTAACCTTGGACCTTTTTTCTTATGACACTGTTCGTGCATCTAACTAAAACCTGCATATAAAACCAACCTATTAAAAATAAATAACTTTTTCAGCTATCCATGAATTCTTGGGGCAATGGAAACACGACAGGCCCTTGCACTTAGAAAGGGTCTTCAGAGATCGGCTTGATCCTCTAGAGTCTAGACTGTCAGTGACAACCACCACCTCGGTATACCCACCTACCCTGCCATGAATCCTGCAGCTCTGTGAGGAGATTGAAAAACACAGCTTTCCAGACCCACCAATAGGGACTGTAGCAATTCACCAATCCACACTCAAGTCTGGTTGCCCGCACTCTTTGCTAGTTAATCATTCAGTGGTGTTAGGGACACTGTTGCTCTCAGTTAGATTACTTAATTCCCCATACTCCAAATAGCTGACAACAAAAACAGGTTAAAATCCAACTTAAGTAATGCATACCTGAATCAAGTACTTATGCTACTATACTCAGTGGTATTCAAAAATATAAATCTTATTTCATCCACTGCTATTCTAATAACGGTCATCAGCTTCAAAACTATTTTCAACTAATTATAGCAAGGAAAAATGATGTTGGATAGTCTTCTGTCTTTTCTGTTGCTAATAAAAGTGAGGACTACTACAGCGTTTTAAATTCATCATTTTGAATTAGTAATATTATTAGTTATAGTAATAAGTTGTAAAGTTGTTTGATCGAAATGTAAGCGTTTGAATTTTAGTTGTACGTACACGGTTATTGGAAGTACTGAATTCAATAAACATAACATAGTGAGATGCAAGCAGGCGACTCGGAAGTACATAAAATTGAATTTAGAATATGCTTAAATTTTGTCGTGGTATTAACCGATTCTGTATGGCCTCAAAAACGACATGACCCGCACCTTAGCTGCACGGCTCTCTGCGCTTGCCAAAAATCATGGCTACACAAGAAAAAATTTTACCTTGAACCCGACCCTACCCTATCCTTTTCAAACTTGGTGGTTACGCACTGACAATGCCATTATGATTTCATTATAGCAGACATTTTGAGTAAAATAATCTCCCCCTTCCAAATATCACTTCATTACACGGTGGAAGACTATTTCCCTAAGGCCCACCTGCGCATTGTTTTATCTACCCTAATACCTCGAACCCTAACAAACTGTTAAAGCCTATGGGAAAGATTCGGACAGGGACCCTCTCCATTTTCAGGACGAAACTATATTTTTGATAGAATATGCTGTTTTAATGAGAATCTGACCTTTGTTTTTCGTGACATCACTAGATTTTCTTACCCTCTAGACCCCACCTGATTACACAAAACTAGTGATCACTAGTTTTTTTCCCCCCCCCCCCCGATTTCAAAAAGTAAAGTAAAATATGAACGAGGACTGCGCGGTCAATTTATTAGCACTGACTAGTTTTTTTCTTTGCCTAAAATTAGTTGCTTTTCAGATATTCTTATTTCCGGAAAACCCATTATTTTAATTTTATTTTGTCACCACAAAACTACGGTGTACGTTTCCATTGATAACAATGTATCTCATTCAGGAAAAAGCACTAAAACTTGGCCAGGGAAATAATAGGCAATGTCTCAGAAAACAGAGAAGTAAACGATTGTACGGAAACAAGTGATTCCCGCCCCCGCATTCGCCAGCCGCCGACGTGATCGCTTTTGCCAGAAATATTATGTATACAGAGCCCTAGCTCTGCACCGCCTGCCGGACCATTATTTACCTTTAACGGAACTGAACCTAAACTCACCCTCGGACCCCTGGCGGGATTATTAAACCACCCGAACCTTAACCTAACCTCCTAGAGAGGGTTAGGGGGCTATATTAATTTCTAAATATGTATATATGTTTGAAGGTTATGCGGAAGTTGGATTAAACTGCGCAGCATACTGAACAAAAAATTAATACAGAAAACATAAGTAGTACGGCGGTAGCAACCGCCATCTCGTGATTATAACCCAATACTCTCCGACAATGGGGGTGGGGGTGTGGGGGGGCGCAGAACCCTGTAGTTAAACTAACACTAACCTGGGGCATTGATCACGTAACCTAACTTCAGTGGTCGGTTTTTGACCCCTTCCCAGATCCCCTGAGTTCTTTTTAATTTCACGCGTAAATTTTAGTGATTTGCCCATACTCTTCCCACTTCCCCCAACAAGTTTGGGGACCTGTGGGCATGCAGGGTTTTCGGGAGAGCAATATAATTTTGCGCCGGAAACACGTAATTTACAGAGTTGGCTGTAGGGGGGCTCAAAATTCCCTAGATCTAGGGTTAATTCCCTTATATCTAGAGAACTTTGCTAACCCAAAATTACACAACTGTACGCCAAATTTTCACCTAAACCTAGCTGGGGGCTTGATCCCACCGTAACCTAACCCTAAGCTAAACCTACCAAAAAAGCTAACCTACCAAATCTAATCAACCTAACAAATCTAACTGATCCTAGCCTAACCAAATCTAACCTAACCTCCTAGCGGGGTTTGGGAGGCGGGTTCCGACACTTCGGTCACATTCTTGAGGATCTCAGGTTCAAAAGTCTCTGGACTCAGAAGAAATCCAATACATTTTCCAGATCCTAGGGAATTTTGAACACCCCTAACTCAAAAACTATGTGGTTGCAAAGCATATTTTTTACCACAGCCAAATATCCGCATTCCCCCAGGTCCCCAAGTCGATTTGTGGGAGAGGGGGAGTAGGGCAACTAGAATAATACCTTAATTAACCGACGGCTGTTGTAGGTGTTATAATTACTCCTCTGATAAGAACGAAACGCTCGAGTTAAAACCACCACGATCGTGTATTGGGTTGAAACTGCACATGTATAGCCAGGTTTATGGGAACTGTCGCCGATAAAATCGCCGAAACGCCAACCGAGAACTCTCGACACAGTGGAAACACCTCGCCAACGTGGACAGTGAGTCGGCGACAGTTCCACTGGTAAGGACCGTTCACTAACCTAACCTTGATATTGGTCAACTAGCCAAACATAACCTAACACTATAAAACCTAAACGCAAGATCAAGAACTAGAAACTGCGCCGGAAATGAGGAACACACTCGCCGACATGAAAAATGTGGGAACATCCGCCGACGTCGGCGAGAATTCTATCGGCGGAACAGTTCTAGGACCATATAGCCTACCTTTCCACACTCGTTTTGCAGACCTATAACTAACAGTACGAAAGGTGAAAAAATACTTTAATCCAGGGGGGTCTTTCTTAAAAGACGAGCCCCGTTCCACCAGCAGTTAATGGGTACCGGTGTTAGCCGGGGGTTTGTGACCACCCCTCCCGGGGTGGTGGCTTCGGCCAAACCACTAATGCTGCAGCGGTAGTTCACTATGGATCTGAGGCATATCCTCTAAACAAACAAACCAAACAAAAACCACTGGTCATGTTAGACACTACACAAATAAGCTATTAGCCAAATTCTCCACTCCATTTTCTCCTTGACAGATAAATTATTGATTGATTGATTTAATGGCCTAAAAAGGTGAATGTGCCAGATCCTTGACAGATAAGAAGACGAAGAAGAAGAATTATTGCATATGTGTAGAATCACACACGGACACATCATATCAGGTAATTTTGTTGTGTTTTTCAGGAAAAGTCATGATTTTTTAATAGATTACTCGTATCAGGTGGACAGGCGTGCAAAACGAACCTGTATGAGCACAGAATGATAAATAAGCTCTGATGAGGACATTGTCATTTACTTACAATTATGAAGGTATATACATGAACTTTAAAATGAAATTTGTTTGTAAACAAAAGCACCTGTAAGCCCAACAAGCATCATGTAAGCGTGGGAAGATGATTGGCTGTGCGCGACACGAGACCCCTCTGGTGGCTACAGCGGCAATGAATCGTAGCTTACTAGCATGATTACAATATCGTTGCCGAATACAGTTTTGCCATCTCCTCGTAGCGGTCTAGTAACTTCGACCTCCGTAACAGGGTATGACTTGGTAAGTTTGCTGAATCCGGCCCCAGGTATACAGTGGTCTATAGTGAAGGGTTATGGTACTCTCGTCTTCAGATCTGTCGAATCGTCCCGTCCCCCCGGGCGAGTTTACAACATTTTCACGTTCTCAACAAGTTTGTGAGAGATCTCTCTAAGAATGAGAGATATGATGTGAATGGAGCCATAATGCAATCAGCGAAAACGTTTCCGGTCTGCTTGTGATAGATAATAGTAAAATTAGAAGAACTAAGTGCTGTGGTGTTTGGTTAAACGACTCGCTAAAAGTTATTTCTACCAGACTTGACCGTCTCCTATCGTCAATGTCATACCATTTTAACTCTGATATAGTGTGGTCTGAAAGTAAGCCATGTGCTACTAAATGTACACCTTATGCTAATTTGTGCCCTTAATATCAGCGAAATTCTGCAAAAACTACCGTACATTTACAGCTAGCGATCTATCGTCAGGCCTGATAAGACCTGATAATTCTTACCAGATTAAGGTTGTCCTGTCAGGTATACATCGCTCCAGCGTAACCAGCCAAGGTGCTTGCCCATCATTTGCTGACACGGATCGCAGTCATCTGGTGACGCATCAGAGACCTCAGAGACTTGGGTTCACGCCTAGGTAAGTCAACAACGGACCGTATCCGACGCTTCGTGTCCTGAGTGGAACGCCAGTAGAGTTTCGACAGGGGATGCTTGCAGCTTATGTGATCTCAAGGAAGGCGTTGACTCAGTGATCGTGATTCACTCTGATCTTCTGCGACTTCGCGGGATTTCCTGCAAAGATATGGTTTGATAAACTGTCTGTATTCTGAGGACTGAGAGTGCTGTGAAGTGCTTGGGGCAGGTGTTCCACTTCTTTTCCTGTGAATACCGGAGTGAGGCAAGGGTGCGTGCTTGCCCCATCACTTTTCCAACGCTGTATGACTGGGTATTGGGACAAGGTTGTAGATCAAAGGATGTTAGATCCTCCGTCGGCAACACCAAGATCCACTGATCTTGTTTTTGCCGATTGATGCAGTAATCTTGCTGAGGTCGCGGAGGTTCCTTGGGTGCACGGGCTCTCGAGCGCTGCACGAGGAGCACAGCCTTTAGGACTGGAAGGGTCTACTGGCTTAAGACCAAGGTTCCAGGTGTTGGAGACTTACTAGATGAAGACCGTACAGTCTGTTCATGCGTGTGCGATTGGACATTGAGATCTTGCGAAAGTTTACATACCGGCGTAGCGCAGTCTATAATGACGGCGGGTCACGTCAAGAGTCTTACGGGGATTGGCATAGCCCACGTGTTATGGACTCGCCTGTCAGCGGGAGTATGTGGCAGCGTTGTCGGTACCTGTGCAGGAGGACAAAAGATATCCGATCTTCAAGTCGCTGTGATCCCTGTCTTACTCTATGGTTGTGAGGAATTGGACACTAAATGATGACTATGAAGAGACAAATCAATGCCTTTGGTAATAAGGTGTCTTCGCAGAATGATGGGTATCGATGGGATTGATTACGTGTCAATCAGCGATTGCACGTGAGACTGAATCGAGGCTATTACCTGCATAGTCCGTCCAGCGCCAACTTCGGCTGATCTGGGCATGGAAACGCTACCCTGAAACCGATCATTCCCATCGGGTTGTATCTGTAAGAAACAATCCGCGTGTAGGAGGCAAAGGGGGCGCCCACAAAGGCTCGTGACTGGGGCAAGTGAGTTTCTTGTCGAGGCGCCTTGGTATGGAAAGGAGCCTGACATGGGAAACTCGCGCGTGGTGACCCACGGGAGTGTTCTTTTGTAGGGGGGCGAGGCGACGCGCCCCCCGGCGTATTATGCCCCTAATGATTGATTGATTGATGTCATTGTCATTAACCTTGTATATTCTTGTTCGTGGTCTTAAGGTAAATTCCAGCCTTGAATGCACATTCTTGTCACCTCTCTTTCAAAATTTATGGAGAGCATGATATATTAAGTTACGGGCTCACCCATGATTGAAAATCAGCCCGTGAAGTGTAGGAGGGCTTGTAGGACTTGTAACAACACACACACACACACACACAAACACACACACACTCCACACTTACAGGTAACTCCGTAGTGTAGGGGAGCAGCTGCGGTTCACAACGAGAAGTCCCGGGTTCGATCACGGGCTGGAGCGAAACAGATGATTGTTTCCTTTAAAATTCCCGATACTTTTTTCATATACTGTGTCCACCCCCACAGCGTGAATGGGTACCGGTATTAGCTGGGGGTTTGTGACCCCCACTCCGGGTGCTGGTTTCGGCAACACTAAGCACAACGGATGAAAGATAAAAATGTTTGATATGAGACGGGACCATTACGGAGCAGTGCTATGGCCCAGGACGGTATACCAAAAAACTAAAATCATAGCTATGACAGAAAGTATCATTACTCTTGAATATCATAATTTTTATTCATGTACGCCATTTTATAAGTCTTGGAAATCTAGCACATTTTTTTATCATAGGCGTCGACTAAATATAGCGTCATTGTTTCGTTAAAAAATGGTGATATAAATCAGTAAATGCATCCTTGACCACGTTTTTAGAATTGAGACTTCTTCCATTTATGTTTATAAGGCCTCTTCCATTTGCGACATTTCTAGAACCAGTTCACGGATACCCAAGAATTCGGCGTTCCATTTGCGCACCGAAAACCTGGGTCCGAGGCAAAGCGCGTAGTGACTCAGCAAAACCCGTGAACTTTCTCTACTCACATAGGCAGGTGGGTAGCTTGGGTAGAGTTGTCAGTTCATAACAAAACAATGGTTCGCCTTGGGCCTATTTCTCTTTATAGTGAACAGGGTTTCCGCATGCACGATGTCGGAGAGGATGTCAGACGGCATACAAGAGGCCATACGGCATACAAGGTGGAGGGCCATGCGTTCCCGCGATCGTAAAACTTGATCTGATCCCTTCACATAACAGTAGCTGAGTTACCCTCTCTCTCTTCTCTCTCTCTCTCCTCTCTCTCTCTCTTCTCTCTCTCTCGCTCTCTTTTTTTTTTTTTTGTTTGCCTCGCAGCCTGAGTATGTTTGTAAACAATAACGGGGTTTTTGCGTCATTTGTGCACCCGCGAACCCAACACGAACCCAGAACCCACCCTGAACTGAAAGAGAACTGGTCCATGCAAACTTGGGCACAAATGAAGAGGCCTATAACATGTTTAGGGCAGTGACACAGAGAGTAATGTATCAGTAATTCATTCCCAAAAATAAGGATATAGATGCTACGTGAGCAGTATCTGTGTAAACACGGGGCAGAGAGTTGCCAGATGCGATGTTTTCGATTAAAAGCTGTTTGTACAAAGTTGGTGAGGAACAATATGCCCTCACACGGTCTAATCGGTATTTCCTAAATCAAGCTGTGCATTCACTCAGCTCACTCAACACATCCTATGTGGGCGAATATTCCTTCACTGAGGCTGTTTATTGTGTCTCGGCCCTGTTGACAGCTGGAAGTTATCATAGTCCGGGGCCGTTATCATAGCGCGCTAGAACTCGGTGAACCCACCATCTAAGCCCGGTCCCACCTTCGCTCTTACGGCCGCCATTACAACAACAATGACGTCACAATCATCACCGATTGGAGTGGTATTGTGTGGTAACTGGGCACAGTTGGCAACTCCGCCCGACGGCGGACACCGCTGAGCGGGGGAGAATGACTTGAATTAACTTTGTACGGCGGGGCCGTTTACAGCGGTACGGCGGTTGCAGTAGACTTTGTTGTGACGTCATTGTTACGTCTATGTTGTTGTACGGCTGCCGTAACAGCCGGGAAGTGGGAAAACGGGGTTTAGCCTCCCGCGCGGTTTTGTGATAGTCCACCCACCACAATTATGATATCCGCCAGCCAGTTGTGACTAAAATGGGCTATTTTGTCCAGCTATATAAAAAAAACAAAAACGTTTCTTAACAAACTATGAATCTCTTTTTGGTTAATACCGGTCCTGCAAAAAAACAACTTTTTAGATGAATACACACACACACACACACACACACACACACACACACACACACACACAATACATTTCCCAAACCTGGCAGGCTGCGCTCAGCACCATGGTCGCACCAGACTGCCGCCGCTAAAGCACTTTGTCATCCCCATCATCGTGCGCGTTGATTGGTGTCCTATCACCTGTGCAGTGTGCAATAGCAGTAATAACGATAAAAACTGTTAATAATAGTAATTACAAAGATAATGACAATGAGAGTTAATAACGATAGATAGTAATAGAAATGGTAATAGTAGTGAGATAATGATGATAATTAATGATAAAAATGAAAATATTGATATCAATAATAATGATAATAAACAATAATGGTGATGAAATAGACATGGGCTGAATAAGCGAGCCATTTTTGATCATATAGTTTCGCCCATGGGGCTTCGTCGAGAGGACTATAAGGAAGCCCCATGGCCGAAATAAGTTTGGAATAACAGTGCTCCCTTTCTCAGCCGTGTCTTCTTTCACCGTTGTTTATTACTCAGTACGTCCACACACTAATAATAATCTAATGAATAATAGTAATGATGGAATGATAAAGCTAATAACGTGATACCATATAAATATATAGAATGTTATGTAGTAATACAGTATAATAAGTCTAATTATAGTCTATGAAATGTACTCAATAAAGCCAGACACGTGCAGAGTTGATGTGGGTGCAAGGCTAACCACCAGGGCATCATCGAAAGATACTTTGAATCCGAATTAAGTCGTAATAGTGCTATGCATAGACCACTGTATACCGACTGCACACGCGACAATGTTTTGAATTGCGGAGCTGCATAGGGGCCTGCGACTTCGAGGGATTCTTGCAAGGACTATTGGTTTGATAACTGGTCTGTATTCTGGGACTGAGAGTGCTGTGAAGTGTGGGGCAGATGTATCCAGCTTCTTTCCTGTGAATACAGGGTGAGGCAAGGGTGCATCCTTGTCCCATCACTTTTCAACGCTTGTGTGGACTGGGTATTGGACAAGGTTGTAGATCAAAGTGATTGTGGAGCATCCGTCGGCAACACCAAGATCACTGATCTTGTTTTTGCCGATGATGCAGTAATCTTTGCTGAGTCGCTGGAGGTCCTGGTGATGGCTCTCGAGGTGCTGCACGAGGAGGCAAAGCATTTGGGACTTGAGGTCTCATGGCTCAAGACCAAGGTCCAGGTGTTTGGAGACTTACTAGATGAAGCAGTACAGTCTGTTCATGCGTGTGGCGAGGACATTGAGATCTTGGAAAGTTTTACATACCTTGGTAGCGCAGTCCATAATGACGGCGGGTCACGTCAAGAAGTCTTACGGCGGATTGGCATAGCCCACGGTGCTATGGACTCGCTCAGCGGGAGTATTTGGCGTTGTCGGTACCTGTGCAGAAGGACAAAGATCCGGATCTTCAAGTCGCTTGTGATCCCTGTCTTACTCTATGGTTGTGAGACATGGACACTAAATAGTGACTTGAAGAGACAACTCAATGCCTTTGGTAATAAGTGTCTTCGCAGAATCATGGGGTATCGCTGGGATGATTACGTGTCAAATCAGCGATTGCACCGTGAGACTGAATCGAGGCCTATTACCTGCATAGTCCGTCAGCGCCAACTTCGGCTATATGGGCATGTGGCACGCTACCCTGAAACCGATCCTTCCCATCGAGTTGTATCTGTAAGAGACAATCCTGCGTGAAGGAGGCCAAGGGGGCGCCCACAAGGCTCGTGGCTGGGGCAAGTTGATGTTTCTTGTCGAGAGCTGCTTGGTATGGGAAAGGAGTCTGCATGGGAACTCGCGCGTGGTGACCCCCGGGAGTGGCGTCGTAGGGTGGGCGAGGCGACGCGCCCCCCGGCGTATGCCCCCAATGATTGATTGAATGATAGGGGCCTGCGGGGCGCCCGACAAAGAGATATAGTGGTCTATGGACTATCATATAGTCTGGTTTATCAGTATATATGATATACTGTAATCTTCGTAAATGTTTGTTCTATAATATTATCAAATAAAAAACAGTAAAACACGGTAAAGAAATGCCATTACGAGACTATGAAGAAATTTGCATGAACTTAATATTCCCTTAACTCTTCGACATTTAAAACCTTGCGAGTCAACTTTTATCATGAAGGGTATCAATAGAAGCGCAATTTTATTAGCTTTCCATTGCTATATTTCGTTATGTTATAAATTCATTAGAACTATGCATAAAATAGCGTTAAATAAATAAATAAAATCATCAATCGGGTAATTTTCCCGATTGATGAGGTTATTTATTTAGTTAACGCTAATTTATACATGGTGCTAATTCATTTATCAGAAAACGAAATATATAAGTAAATAAATAACATCATCAATCGGGAAAATTACCCGATTGATGATTTTATTTATTTATTTAACGCTAATTTATGCATGTTTCTAATTAATTTATCAGATAACGAAATATAGCAATGGAAAGCTAATACAAGTGCGCTTCTATTGATACCCTTCATAATAAAAGTTGACTCGCAAAGTTTTAAATGGCGAAGGGTTGAAATGAAGTTCATGATTTCTTCATAGTCTCGTTTTGGCATTTTTTTCCCGTGTTTTACTGTTTTTTTTTTGATATTTAGAAAAAAACTTTTACGAAATTACAGTAATCAATTATTGATAACCAGTCTATGTGCGTATTAATAGTTAAACCCCCGAGCGGCCCTCCGACTTAAAGGGCAAGTTCAGGCCCATGGCAACAGGCGATTTTCCGTGGGCACCCCAGGTAAAGGGTTTTTGGATGAAAAACCCTTTGAAACGGTATCCTTTCTCTTGGGTTTTGGTTTTGCAAATTCAATACTCGGGTTTTTGGTCAGGAAACGCTGTTGCCCCAAGGGGAAACCCATTGCTTTTTGGGAAATATCCCTGTAATGAAGTTTGACCTAAAGGGGAAAGTCCACGGTTGAGTAGTTTAGCACTGCTGCAAAGGTGCGAAGTGTGGCGCAGCGTTGTCAACAATGTATATCCAATATTACTAAAGGAAAAAAATACAATATCCCAATATTACCAGCACCATCATTTGAAGTTTATTAAGGACGATAGAAGGAAACACCAACTTGGTAAAAGAGACGTTAATATTAAAAGTGTGAGGGATGAATTTAACTACCGCTATGCACTGGCCACCCCGTGGGTTTTTCTTACACTAAAAATACCATTTTTGTTTCGACTCTTTATCCCCTTCTTGGTGATGGTGATGATGGTCGAAGTGAGGGATGGTTTTTTTTATCGAGCGCATCTGTCCCAGCAGGATCAGCGGTTCCGACATGAGGCTGTTTGGGCTTAGGCTTGAAGGGTTGTGCTCGGACTGGTGCAAATGACGGCCTTAAATTTTGCTAAGAATTTGTTTGTTGGCTGTTTGAAGTTTTTTTTTAAGAAAAGGGCAAAATTTTTAAAACCCCTTTGATAAGGGGATCATTTTTTAAAAAAAAAAATTTTGACCCCTTTGACGGGGAAGACCCACGTGGTTAGGAAAAAAAGGTTTTATTTAAAAGGGCAGAAAAAAAAAATGAGAAGAGGCGTAATTTACCCCCCAAAAAGTTGCAAAAAGAACAAAAATTAAAGTACGGGGAAAAAAAGGAAGGGAAGGAAGGGGAGAGGGGGGGCTTTGCAGAATTATTTTATTGGGGGAGTAAAGTTTTGTAACTTTTTCACTGTGGAATTTCGTTGTTTACCAGCTTGTCTGTCAAAGTTTGGAAGGATGGATATGTGAAGTACATAACCTTTCATACCAAATTTTTTCCTTGCTTCCCCCTTCCTCTTCTTTCACCTCATTTTTTTCTAACTTCGAAATATATATTGTTGGATTAGGTTAGTAAGATTAAAGATGTTTGTTTATTGTTTTTCCTCAGTATTTTACGCACTGGGTGAGTGATCTAAGGGCCCCATGAGGAGTGGTAGAGTAAAATTTTGTTTCTTCTTAGCACGAAGCTTTTATTTACAAAAGCAGTTTTAATTCCTAATCCTTTACTTAAATGTAAATATTCAAGAAAAGAACCACGTAAAAATAATTTATTTTAATCATCATGACTGTCTATGTGTCTATCTATACACGTGGAAAAAAAGAACACATAAAAACTTTACGCATATTTTTTTCATTTATAATAGCGCATAGCAACTATGTAATTGTTTTTAGTTAAATTTAATTCCGTAAAGGAGTGAAAATAATGTCTTGTCTGCAGTGTGTTGAAACTATTATGCACGAAATGTTGTCTTAAAATAAAAAAATTTACTTCAAAATAATAATTAATTCGTTTTGTAATAGTAGAAAATTTTATCCCTCAAAAAAATAGAAACAAATACTAAATAATATAGTTGTTCCCTTTTTTATTTTGTATGAAAAAGGCTGAAAACAACTGTGCAACTGCTGACAAAACATGGCATGTACGTATATTATATTAATAAATGTCAGAAAGATTCATGTATTTCAAAACAGCACAAAGCACAATTAAATATAGTTATAGATTTAAATTTTCTTATTTTTGTTTATGGAGAACACAATATTTGTGATGTTTATGACCAAGCTATACAAAATGTAGCAAAAATATATTTCTGATTTTCTTTTGTTAATGCAACTCAAATTTTTATTATTAAATTATACACCGTTATGAAACTAGGCCATGTAGTAGATAAAGAAAAACTCAAGTTTTGTTGCTATTTACATTAAGTTTCTGCCCGAGTTTGAACTATAAGGAGAGACGAAAATTTATTTTTGTTAGACCCGCAGAGGGTGTATTTCGACATTAAAATTTTTTTATTGTAACCTTTACTATTTTGGGTCAGAATGCTGATGCAATTCGCTTGTTCTAAGCAATCCTCATAAAAATTATTCAAATATATTTGTTCATTAACTATAATTAATATTTTTTAACTACGTATTTGAGTAAGTTTCATTATATTTTTTTCCTTTTTACATCAAAAGGGATTGACCAAGGGCAAAAAAAGAGCAAAGAAAAATCCCCACTGAATGCCAGTCCCCATACAGCAGATTTGTGCAGGCTAGTTTAGTTTGGGACGTGTCTTGTCACTTATAAAGTTTGTCTTTTTTTTGTTTTTCTCCCCTTTTCTCTCTCTCTTCTTTTTTTTTTTCCTCTCTCCCCAAACCCCCCCCCAAACACACAACACCCCCATTGAGCGGCTACTACTATGTTTAGCCCTCCCCTTCCCTTTCCCTTTTTATTCTTCGAGTGGTTAATTTCCTTCCTCGTTTCTCCCCTTCCTCGTCTTTTTTTTTCATCTGTCGATCTTCATAAAAATGTAATATTACCTGGAGCGCCTCGTTAGCTGGACAGGAAGACAGACAGTGATGAGTGCAACCTTCGCGTTTACGAGAGACAGAGTGATATTTACCTTCTCGCAGAAACACATGCAAGGAAGTTTGTGGGTGATGGGCGTAGACAACATATTTGTACACGAACACACACCACACACACACGCACACACACACACACACAACACACACACACACACACAACCCACACACACACACACACACACACACCATACCGCGCGATGGTCAGGTTGATAGCGTGCTGGACTCCCATTCTGTGGGTAGGCGGTTGGAATCCTCGCGCTCCGGGGGATATTTCACTGACAAATTCGGGCGGTTACTGTCCCCAGCAAGGGGATGGGGGGGTGTGGTGTGTGAGGTCCCAGCATTGCCCAAAGATCAGTAATAATGAGCTCCAAGGTCGCACTGAGAGGGTGAAAACTGGCGATCGCGAGCCAGCTCGCGTGGACAAGACCGTGGGTGAATAATACACACACGTTAGAAATGTAGAGTTTAGAAACATTTATATTTAACATGAAATAGTAAAACTTATATATATATATATATATATATATATATATATATATATATAATATATATATATATATGTGGTGTATAATATATATATATATATATATATATATATATATATATATGTGTGTGTATGATATATATATATATATATATATATTATATATATATATATATATATATATATATATATATATATATATATATATATATATATATATATATTATATATATATATATATATATATATATTATATATATATATATATATATATATATATATATTAGGGGAGGCGATAGCGGAGTGGTTAGCGTCTCCGACTGGCGTTCTCGGGACCCGAGTTCGATACCCGAAGAAAACCAAAACCTTTCTGCACCGTCGAGTGGCTTAAGAACACCCACATGCCCTGCCTATCAACTCTAACTTCGATTGCGAGTGTATCGGAGGACACAGGAGGGCGGCATGAGCCTCTAATCACAGGCGTCACTATAAGAATCCTGCCTGCGCCACCACGGGCGAGGACCAACCATCAGAGCCCTCAAGTGAACCTCCAGAGCCTACCATCCGAGCCCTGGGTCACCACTGCCTACAGGCGCTATAGGCACAAATGTAATAAAAAAATATATATATATATATATGTATATATAATATATAGTTATAGTTATATATATATATATATATATAATATATATATATAGAAGAGGAGAGAGAGAGAGAGAGAGAGAGAGAGAGAGAGAGAGAGAGAGAGAGAGAGAGAGAGAGAGAGAGAGAGTATATACGGGCAGGAGATTTTCTCTCAGACACACACACAACCCACTTTTTTTGGCTCCCCGTTTTATGTAAGAAAACAAGCAGACAAGAAGAGAAGAGAGAAGAAGATAGTGTTTAGCGCGCCGCCCTAGTGCCGCTAACTGAAGAAAGAAGAAAAGAAGAAAGAGAAAGAAGAAGAAGAAAGAAGACATCTACTCTACCCAACGCCCAACGCTATATTTTGCCTACCACTGCCTCACACCTGCCTGTGCCTCGCCTGACAAGCCCCCCCACCCTGAAGGGTGNACTGAATACATGATGTTAGTACGTATTAACGAACACTACGTACTATATGTAGAAGAAACACGTATTTCTGTAACGTCTTAATTACGTTGAAAAACATATTGTAGCGACGTAACAAACACTACCTAAATACAACATACACAATTCATATTAACGTAATACTTACGTATCTTTGACTTTAACATATGTATCCACGTATTCATTAGGTATATATAACGTTTTGAATCCTCTAATATCACGTTACATCATGATGTTATAAGTACGTAATTGAAACGTAAAACCACTACGTAATATATTAGTAGAAGAAACGCGTATTACATAACGTCTTAATTACGTTCATAAAACGTATCGTAGCGACGTAACCAAACACTACCTAAATACAACATAGACAATTCAAGAGTGAACGTATGATTTACGTATATATTACGAATTTTCCTAACATTACCAAAACGCTACCTTCTCAAAACGTTAGGTTTACGTAGTGTGTTTGCTGGGGGGCCGAAGGCCCACCAATAGCCCTCCGCAGGAGCTAGCCAAAAAGCCCGCCCGGAGGGCGGCTTTGCGGCTAGTTACTAATACAAATACAAGCTTCATTTAACTGAGAAAAGTATCCAAGTTACATAACACCTAACACCTGTGCCATTCACATTGTCCACATTTAGTCTCTACCAGTTGTCCACATTTCATGGCATGGCATGGGGGGGGGGGGGCCATGCGGCCATGCCCCCCCCTTTTTGCAAAGAATAAATAATAATAAATAAATATATTCATCGAACGAAAAACATTTTTTAAACGATTTTTTTTTATCCCTGCCATTATATAACTTAGTTATATTAAAGTATTCGTCCAGACTCATTTTTTCTTTGCATAAGTATGTTGAATGTTCATTCAAAATACCTACTACCTAATCCACACAAAAAAATAATTTCTTCGCCTTATTTCCGTGAAAACACGACTTTTGTATAACCGTTTTGTTTTGTTTGGCCCCCCACTTTTCAAATTTCTGGGTACGCCACTGATAGCTACCGTCAAGTCATGTAGATTACTGAGGAACCGTTGAGGCGGAACCGGTTCCAGAATCGGAACCGGTTTCCAGCCAGTCGTGGCGGACCCGTCGGAACCGGTTCCAGAACCGGTTCTCGCCCAGCCCTACAGTATACCTAAGCCCACACACACTGTGCCGACTGTGGGCTACGACAACCCAGCGACTTTTGGATTTGACAAGTCACCTCCCACGCCTCAAAAAAAAGGGAGGAAGGTTTTTTTAGTGTCTTGGTGTCGGCTAGTATGGTTGCTGACGGTCGTCGCCTGTCTGGGACAGTCGTCCAACTCAAGACGAGTCTCATTGGTAATTTTTTGAACTGGCACCATATTAGTCGGTCAGCCCCGGTCCGAAATTTTGCTCACCGGTATCAAATTAGGGCGAGAATGCTAAGAGTGTTTTTTGAGAAGGTATAAATGCCTAGAGTTAGAAAACATGTGATAGCATTGTGGGGGTGGCAGCTTTATATGAGTTATCTCCCTTTTTCCAAAATGGCCGCCAAAATACACCCAATAATTATGAAATTTTTAAATTTCGTTTTATGGGCCTATCATGTAGAGGTTTTCCTGGTTCCTGGAAGTTCAGGCCTGGGTGGATAAGGTCCATAGAACTTAGTCTGGACCGCTATTCCGTTGACTCGATGTGATGTACCTTTTCCAGTAAGTGTCTCCTCCAGTCTGTCTATATTATCCCATGCAAGATTTGTGAAGACATGGGGCTTGATGGAGAGTGGTAGAACAGCTCTCTGGTTGAAGCCCATTGCCAACTTCTGCAGACACAGAGCGGTATCATTCTCTTCCAGCTGGTCATAAGACACCCCATGTCCAAACTTATTCAGTATCCGAATGACCTCAGTGTTTCCAGTGAGTGCTTTTACCGCATAAGGAAGCAGGAAATGTTTAGGTGGTTTATACTGCCCACGTGTAACAGCGTATATCATGTCCTGGCTAAATGACTCGACAAGAATAGCAGTCCTTTGGGATTTATTCGTAGTACTAGTTGTATCTCCAGTGAGGAGCCCGACCAGAAATCGCTGTAACTCATTTGGTATGGCGATATGAGTAGCTACATCAGACGGATGATATGGCCACGGGGTGAAAATCATGTCCTTCTTGATGGCCGTTCGGATATGTGACGAAGTCTGATCTATGATCTTGTTGATATCTGTAGACTTTGCCTTCCAAAGCTTGAGCTCCCTATGTAGATTTTGATTTTCCAAGACAACATCCTTTAATGAGACACAGCATGGAACCATCAACAACTTTCCCTTGTCGTCGGAAAATATTTCTACTGCACCTCCAAGCTCGGATTTCAGTCTTCTGTGCATATTCTTCTTTGTTGAATCCTTCAGAAGATTAAACTCCACCAGACAACATTAATGATTCCAATTTTGTGGTCAAGGAGGTGACTGGTATAATCCTCTTGTTGGGATAATATCTTCTCTGATGTATTCGAAAAGTTCTTGGTAAGCTTCTCCTTCAACCTTGTGATACAGTATAAATTCATCTGTTACTTTCTCTTCTTCATTCTCATTGCTGTCCTCTTTGTTCCTAGTGTAATTCCTATAGCATGAAGCGTGGTAGTGTGCCTCTGCGGCAACAATGTCTCTACTGGTTAGTGCTATCATCCTGCCGTCTGCATTTCTGACGGCACTCTCTCTTAGTGTTTGATCTACTCTCAGTTGTGAAGCTAGCGTAAGTGTTTCACGTGTATTGGAGTGCTTTTTGAACTTGACCTTGCTACAGAATACGCAGATCGGAGCATAAACTCTTGATTCATGTGTTGATGTTCTGGAAGACTTTTTTGGAGGACAGTCACTACTACCAGATAGATCACTACTACATTCACCTGCTTTACTTTTCAGAGTTTCCAAGTCTCTTTTCATGGTGAACATGCTTCTACATTTTCGATGATAGAATATAATTGGAACTTCTTTGTTCTGAAGCGTTTTTGAAACGTCTAGAATGGGGACATGGTTCCTGACTTTGGCGGCTTCAAGTAAGGTTAACCAGGAGGCATGGCTTTGAGGACTGACAAAATGTTCATCTCCGTCGGATACTGCCTGGTGTATGATGCACAGTTTCTTGGCGGGTGCCTGTGGCGTTTCCATGTTAACGGACATTCCAGGCCTCCTACGTTGAAGTTCCACAGCTACCACGACACCGGATTCTGATCCCGGATTCTTCTCTACATCACCAGCCTTCAACAATAGCTTCGAGAGGTAGTCGGCTGCTACTCTACCTCTCCACTCCAAAAACCCGACTTTCTCTGAACGCACGACCTGCGGGCCGGCTGGTCTTCCGGCAGTGGTGGTCTCCTCGAGGGTCTCCAACGTCGCCAGTCGATCGTCCGGTCCGTCTCTCGCCGATGAAATACGACACCTGAAAAAGAAAAAAAAAATAATTATATGTATGTATATTTATATAATTATATAATATACAGTTTGGAAAAGGGGGATAACTCCCATAAAGCTGCCACTGCCACAATGCTATCACATGTTTTCTAACTCTAGGCATTTATACCTTCCGAAAAAACACTATTAGCATTCTCGCCCTAATTTGATACCGACCAACCCCCCAGGCTGATCGCCTATATCTACAACAACCACGACTCTGCCGATCGATTGGCCGCCAGTCGCAGACAGTCTATATATACGACAGTCATGCAGATGGTCGCCGAGTGTCGGCAAGACTGTCTGACTGTCCAGTTTGGCCAGCGAAAAAAATTATTTGGCCAACACTCTGACAACTGGTTGGCGTACAGTGGGCGTCTAAAAATATTTAGTCTTGAGACATGCTACTAACTTGTCGGCATGTAGAAACCCGCCAACATCCCGACAAGGTGTTAGCCGATATTCCCGAGGCGACAGACCACGCGCGACCATTCCACATCAATAGCCAAGACCTCGTGTACCCTAGAGTCGTGGCCCAAAATTGGCACAGTGTGAACGGGGTTTTAACCTAACCTTCCCTGACGGTCAGATTGGCCGAGGTTTTGTTTTCTCCAAAATGGTCCGAATTGGCAAAACAGGGGGGGCGAGTTGGTGATCCAAGATGAACCGAGTTGGCGAAGGCCCAAGTTGGACGTATATCTGTTATACCTCAAGTTATAAACTCAGGCTATATGGGCATGTGGCACGCTTCCCAGAAGCCTACCCTACGTATTGGATTGTTTTTGTGAGGGACAAACTGGCATGGAGGCAGGCCACAAGACTCATGGCTTGGGCAACTTTATGTATTCTGCCAAGAGTTAGTTAGTATAGGAAGATATTATGCTCCCCGGGATTAAGTGCATGATTTAAACTTGAGAACACAAAGCTTAATATTTTACTTAACCTAACCTGATGAATTTTAAACTATTACTTATTTCGAAATCAAGCATTATATAAACTTCTCTCGTTACAGATACTGTTTTGGCCAAGTTTGGGTCACTGAAGAGTATCTTCCGGAGGGAACTCAGCAAAGTGAGGCAACTGAAGAGTGGGAGTGGAACTGCAGACGTGCATCCAAAATGGGCTTTGTTTGAACAGTTATTATTCTTACAAAAAACTGTGACCATGAGCCCAAGCAAGCTCTTCAAATTTGGATGCTCGGATTGAATCTGCACTGTCCAAGCCAGCTATGTCTGCAAGTGAGGGCAAGCACGTGTCTACTCCAACGCAGGATCATAATAGAGAGAGGTATGGTACAATTGCAGCCATATATTTTACTGTGTATGGAGTATACATTTTTGCACTCAATATTTTAATCAGACATCTGACCATTTTCAGAGCTGGGTATTTATATTTCTCAGTGTATAGCATTTGCTATGGAATGCCTGATTGAAGAAATAGTTGAACCTTTATAGCCCTACTTTTTACACTAAGGAAATATAACCAAGATCAATTTATATAATGATGGGAAATAAAATGTATTCCCCGAATTGTGATTGCTACCTTGTCATTGATCTGTGAAACTATTCTTCTGACGGGATTCATAGGGGATAAAACAGGGCCCAGGGTAGTGTAGCGCTCTGTCGGTCTTGTCAAGTATGCCCATGGAACATTACATTACTTCCCTGTCCCAGCCTCCATGAACAGTGACAATCTCCTCAAGTCCTGAGGGTTGCAGCTCCCCCTTCGGCATCCCCTTCAGAATAACCTCACAACGACAGAAGAGAGAAGAGTGAAGTGTTCAGTGGCCGTCATGGCAAAAGTTTAAAGGCGTTACACTTCGACAGGGCCTATCATTTGTTAAAGCATATGGCCGTTAGTCCTTATTGTGTATAGTCGGTATTGTGTATTCCTACCTTTAACCTAATTGCATTGATACAATATTGATTTGGTTGGTTTGGTTTAGTGCTAGATTATGAAGCCCACAAACACAATAGGGGAATTCTGATTTTAATGCTCGAGTGTTAAAGTACCTTACATATCCAACAGATCAAACCTGAGGAACCAGATAACCTGTGTGTAGCTGAAATTACTGCAGACAGTAATGGCCTACCAACGTATGAAATTGAAGAAATTTCCAGCCCACCATCATCAATCCAGCTCAACCCCCAAGGAAGCATTACCACCAGCAGTAGTTCACTTAAAAAGCCCAGCAAGAAATGGAAAGAAAAAGCAACGCAGGACGAAGACCTTCCAACAAGCAGTGATGTCTTCAGCCTTATGCAAACTGCAGTGGAAGCTGCTAATGCTAACGTTACACCTACAACCTTCGCTGAAACTGCTGCCAACATGTTTGCACAGTTGATGATTGATGTGCCTAGCAATTTACATTGTCAATTAGTGGCTCATGTTTGCAACAGCATAGACCACTTTAAGGCAATTAACAATTGTTATTATACTAATAACAATTGTTAAGTGCCTCCTCCCTCCTCAGGACACACTCAGGCCCGTACCAAGAGTCATGATGAAGGTCGAGCGACGACCTTCGTCGACTGAGGAAGGGTACCATAAAAGGGATATTTTTCGGAACGAAGAGCAGCGACAAAGGTCGGCACGAAGACACGTGGTTACCCGTGTCTTCGTGCCGACCTTCAACCGTCGTCGCTGCTCTTCGTTCCGAAAAATATCCCTTATATGGTACTCTTCCTTAGTCGACGAAGGTCGTCGCTCGACCTTCATCATGACTCTTTGTACGGGCCTCATTTTCTTGGGCGACTTCAATGCTACTACTACTGGCACTGTGAGAGATGGCTACGAGTTATGTGTTGGTCCCCATGGCTCCGGTACCAGAAACATTAACAGTTCTCTGCTTCTGAATTTTGCGAGATCCAGAAGGTTGAGAATTGCAGGTTCTTGGTATAAGAGACCTGACCTGCACCGCTGGACATGGTATAGTAATGTCGGAGGGGTAGCTAAGGAGATCGACCACGTCCTCGTTGCCACTCGTAGGAGAATCCTCCAGAACTGCAGGGTTTACTGGAGTACTGAGTTCTTTGGAACAGATCACAGACTTGTTGTTACTACACTTAAGTTTCATGTCAAGTCCAGAAGAATCTCAAGAGGTAACCATAATGTGTTTCATTTTGAGAAACTGAAGGACTTGACATGTGCCCATGAGTATGCATGCAGTGGCAGTCTCAAATCGGCTTGATGTGCTCGGTGCCCTCGAGGACCCTGTAGAACTGTGGGATGCCTTCAAACGTGAAACTCTCCAGGCTGCCAAGGAGTGTATTGGGGAGCACCCGAGATCAAGGCGTGGATATGTCTGGACGGAGACGCTGGAGAAAATCGAGGAGAGTCGTGCTGCCAGGCTATGTTGATCTCAAAAAGGCGTTAGACTCAGTGCATCGTGAGTCACTCTGGGAACTTCTGCAACTTCGCGGGATTCCTGCTAGGACTATTGGTTTGATGACTGGTCTGTACTCTGGGACTGAGAGTGTTGTGAAGTGTGGGGGAGGTGTATCCAGTTTCTTTCCTGTTAATACAGGAGTGAGGCCAGGGTGCGTCCTTGCCTCATCACTTTTCAACACTTGTATGGACTGGGTATTGGGAAAAGTTGTAGATCAAAGTGATTGTGGAGCATCTTTCGGCAACACCAAGATCACTGATCTTGTTTTTGCCGATGATGCAGTAATCTTTGATGAGTCACTGGAGGTCCTGGTGATAGCTCTCGAGGCGCTGCACGAGGACGCAAAGCCGGTGTATGCCGCCAATGATTGATTGATTGATTAGTAGAATTGAGACAAGAAAAATTAATGAGATAATAGAATTTGAAACTTTATTGTAAACATCTGCGAAAATTGAAACAAAATTAAAATAAAAACAGTGAAATTTGAATGAAAACTTGTTTAGAAACTGAAAGAGAAAAGAAAAAGGAAGAATTAAGTGAATTTTAAACTAAGACTGAAAATATAAAAGAAAATAGCTAGTCAACACACCTTAAAAAGACAATAACAATTATAGGAAGTGGGTTATTAAACAATATAGTGTGTTTGTGTATGATAAGAAGGTATAAAGTGAAAAATATAACCGAGAAAATGAATTATAGAAAAGTCTGCAATATTGTACAAGTTATAAAGAACAACGGTGGTTATAATAGTTGTTAGCATTGTCATTTTTTAATCACAGTCTTAGGCAATATGTTGAAAGAAAAGGGAAAGGGAAATGTCTGTCTGAAAAACCGAAACTGAATTGAAAGGTTTTTGGGTGTGCTAGAAAAATGATAAATGGGAAAATTTATAGTATTAGAATATTTAGGAACAGGAGCAGGAATTTTACAGGAACTACCTCGTGTAGGTCTTACGTCTTCTTGTAGCTTCCTAATTTGTTATGTACTTAAGAAATTTAGAAAATATAAAAAACAGGAGAAAGGAGGCGAAAACAAAAATTAGAAATAAAAAATAATTTCATTCTCATTCAAAGGGGATAAAAAATACAGAAATAGTAGTTTTCCAAATCTGGAGAAGAAGAAATCTCTTACATGTGAAATGATTCAGATAAATATAATAATAATGTGTAGAAAGTAGATAGGAATTTATTGCGTAAATATTTTCGTGACTCGGAAATACTAGGAGGAAACTATTTTACGTTTGGGGCGAATAGAAATGCCAGAAATTAATGATTGAAGAGAAAATGAAAGATACATAGAAATAGATGCTAGAAATTAATGGCTACACGAAGAGGAAAATTAATGTTGAAATATAAGGATAGCTTCAGGAAGTGCTTTTGTGTTAGTATTGAAAACTATAACAATATAAAATAACTTGGGTTTTAGGTAAATTGTGTCCGAGAGAGAGAGATTTAATCGATTTAATGCCAAAAAAGGGGGAAATGTGCAATACAGAGAGTTATTCTTTTTTTACAGGAACTGCCTCGTGTAGGCCTCGCGGCCTTATTTTCTTATGTTCCTATAATTGAAGCATTAATGTACTTTTAAGTGTAAACTTTAGCACCCAACATAAAGTACACTATAAAAAATTACTTTTTTAACCATTTACCCCTCATTTGTGAATATATATATATATATATATATATATATATATATATATATATATATATATATATATATATATATATATATGTTGACATTTCAGGGTGACAGACACTCGTCATTCTTGGGGTTGTTTATGCGCGTGCAACGTTTCGCCAAAAGACACTTGGCATCATCAGGCTAAAATAGTTTAAAAATTAATATACTATACTGCTAAAAAGCGAACATCTAAAAAAAGATTTTTTAAACAATAAAATAATCCTATATTATCTAAAAAATAAAAACACAGTTTATATTTAGCAAACCTTGGTGTGTATGTTGTCTAGGTTGGCAGAGGACTGAATGAACAATAGTTTACAGGTAGCATTTCGGCTCGTATGTGGCGATCGAAACGAGAGTCGGACAATCGAAACTGTGTGATAATCATTTGAGTATATGTAATTGGTATGAAGTGACTTGGTTATTAAGATCAGGGGACAAGTGCTTGATGTGTATGGATTCTAATAATTTAGTGTCACTAGAGAAGTTTGCCTTTGATAGGATACTAAAGTCATTCATAGAAAAAGGGTGATCTAGATCATGTGAGTGTGAGCGGATTGCATAATGCTAAGGTGAAGAGATGGGTCGACCAGTACGTGCAGAGACACCTTTATGTTCAGAGAACCTAAGGGTTAAATTCCTTGCCGTCTCGCCGATGTATCTAGCGTTACAGCTAGAACATTTGAATTCGTAAATTATATTAGAGATAAGAGCTTTAGGTATAGGATCTTTATATTTGAAATGTGTTCTTAAGGTAAATGGATTAGTAAAAATAAATTAAAATTTTGAGTTAGGAATGTGTAACTTCAGTAAATCATTGAGTTTTTTACGAATGATATAAAAACTCAATGATTTACTTAAGTTACCTTCCTAACTCAAAATTTTAATTTATTTTTACTAATCCATTTACCTTAGAACACATTTCAAATATAAAGATCCTATACCTAAAGCTCTTATCTTTAATATAATTTACGAATTCAAATGTTCTAGCTGTAACGCTAGATACATCGGCGAGACGGCAAGGAATTTAACCCTTAGGTTCTTTGAACATAAAGGTGTCTCTGCACGTACTGGTCGACCCATCTCTTCACCTTCGCATTTTGCAATCCGCTCATACTCACATGATCTAGATCACCCTTTTTCTATGAATGACTTTAGTATCCTATCAAAGGCAAACTTCTCTAGTGACACTAAATTATTAGAATCCATACACATCAAGCACTTGTCCCCTGATCTTAATAACCAAGTCACTTCATACCAATTACATATACTCAAATGATTATCACACTGTTTCGATTGTCCGACTCTCGTTTCGATCGCCACATACGAGCCGAAATGCTACCTGTAAACTATTGTTCATTCAGTCCTCTGCCAACCTAGACAACATACACACCAAGGTTTGCTAAGTATAAATTGTGTTTTTATTTTTTAGATAATATAGGATTATTTTATTGTTAAAAATTTTTTTTTTTAGATATTCGCTTTTTAGCAGTATAGCATATTAATTTTTAAACTATTTTAGCCTGATGAAGCCAAGTGTCTTTTGGCGAAACGTTGCACGCGCATAAACAACCCCAAGAATGACGAGTGTCTGTCACCCTGAAATGTCAACATGTATCGACCTAAGAATACCAACTATATATATATATATATATAGATATATATATATATATATATATATATATATATATATATATATATAATATATTATATATATATATACTTATTCATATATAATATTACTATTAAGTATCATAGTATGAATTCACTATAATTAGCTATAAATTAAATTTCATACTTCCATTTACAAGTCAAGAGACAATTCTAGTTGGTTTTTAATAATGCTCTACATCACACAGCTTATGCGCCTGTCACACCTACCGCAATCAGCCATCAACCTAATTACTTACGACCATCATCGATTGTTAAGCATTTTGCAGAGGTAACATGACAATGAAGAGTATCATACTTATGGAATAAACATCTTGCTGAATTATTATAGCAATTTTAAGATGGCTAAGGGTTATATAAGTATATTGAAAACCATTAGAATACTTTATTTGTTTATACTATAGAAAACCTTGAGTGCTACGTATCACTTCTGGTTGCAGCTTACTATTGCTATATAATATTGGCAATTATACAGTAGAGCATTCTAGGAAAACAAAATGTAGTTAATAATTCATTAATAATCATCTTATAAACAAAACCTTGAGTGCTACTATAGCATGCGGTCTACCAGGACATTTACACGTATCAATTCTGGTTGCAGCTTACTATTGCTATATAATATTGTCAATTATACAGTAGAGTATTCTAGGAAAACAAAATATAGTTAGTAAATCATTAATGATCATAAACAAAATATGGTGCCACTATAGCATAAGTACTATGCATGGGCAGTTGTTCACGGTGGACCCTCCAACTGAGCAGCTTCACATCACTGGGTTACAGGCAGTGGATGCCGATCATCCCATTGACGAAACCGCACCCTCTCTTGCCGAAGTCAAAGAGGCTGTAGCAAAGTTGAGGGGTGGCAAGGCAGCTGCTGTTTGTAATATCAGTGCGGAGCTCCTCTAAGCTGGAGGTGAGGCCATGATCCGCGGGTTGCATGCTGTCCTGACTGCCGTGTGGCAATCAGGTACCATTCCTCCTGACTGGAAAAGGGGGCTGGTCGTCCCTATCTGGAAAGGGAAAGGGGACCGTCAGGACTGCAACAATTACCGCGGTATTACACTGCTCAGCGTACCAGGCAAGGTGCTTGCCCATCTATTGCTGACACGAATTCGCAGTCATCTGGTGAAGCATCAGAGACCTCAGCAGTCTGGGTTCACGCCTGGTAAGTCAACAACGGACCGTATCCTAGCGCTTCGTGTCCTGGTGGAACGCCGGACGTGAGTTTCACAGGGGATGCTTTCAGCCTATGTTGATCTCAAGAAGGCGTTTGACTCAGGCATCGTGAGTCACTCTGGGATCTTCGCGACTTCGCGGATTCCTGCAAGGACTATTGGTTTTATAACTGTCTGTATTCTGGGACTGAGAGTGCTGTGAAGTGTGGGGCAGGTGTATCCAGCTTCTTTCCTGTGAATACAGGATGAGGCAAGGGTGCGTCCTTGCCCCATCACTTTCAACGCTTGTATGGACTGGGAATGGACAAGGTTGTAGATCAAAGTGATTGTGGAGCATCCGTCGGCAACACCAAGATCACTGATCTTGTTTTTGCCGATGATGCAGTAATCTTTGCTGAGTCGCTGGAGGTCCTGGTGATGGCTCTCGAGGCGCTGCACGAGGAGGCAAAGCCTTTGGGACTTGAGGTCTCCTGGCTCAAGACCAAGGTCCAGGTGTTTGGAGACATACTAGATGAAGCAGTACAGTCTGTTCATGCGTGTGGCGAGGACATTGCGATCTTGGAAAGTTTTACATACCTTGGTAGCGCAGTCCATAATGACGGCGGGTCACGTCAAGAACTCTTACGGCGGATTGGCATAGCCCACGGTGTTATGGACTCGCTCAGCGGGAGTATTTGGCGTTGTCGGTACCTGTGCAGGAGGACAAAGATCCGGATCTTCAAGTCGCTTGTGATCCCTGTCTTACTCTATGGTTGTGAGACATGGACACTAAATAGTGACTTGAAGAGACGAATCAATGCCTTTGGTAATAAGTGTCTTCGCAGAATCATGGGGTATCGCTGGGATGATTACGTATCAAATCAGCGATTGCACCGTGAGCCTGAATCGAGGCCTATTACCTGCATAGTCCGTCAGCGCCAACTTCGGCTATATGGGCATGTGGCACGCTACCCTGAAACCGATCCTTTCCATCGGGTTGTATCTGTAAGAGACAATCCGGCGTGGAGGAGGCCAAGGGGGCGCCCACAAGGCTCGTGGCTGGGGCAAGTTGATGTTTCTTGTCGAGAGCTGCTTGGTATGGGAAAGGAGCCTGCATGGGAACTCGCGCGTGGTGACCCCCGGGAGTGGCGTCGTAGGGTGGGCAAGGCGACGCGCCCCCTGGCGTATGCCCCCAATGATTGATTGATTGACTATAGCATGCGGTCTTCCTCGGGGTCTGTAGTCTACCGTACTGTAATATGCTGTGTACCAAGACCCCACCTGACCTGACAACCAGGACCCTACTAAACCTTATAAAATGGGGATTAACGAAGTACCTAATATCTCAGTATCCTCCTTCTAAAGAAAATGAAAGGCATTGACTGACCTGTTTCAATCACACCTGGATCACTTTTGCTGGAAAGTGCTACGAAAAGCTGCAGATGATTTATTTGTTGCATCTATGAAAATAATGACATAGACAGTCATTTTGTTGCATCTATAAAAATAATGACAGAGAGTCATACGTTAAAGAATATACAACGTAAATGTCGTTTAATTTAAATGTAATATTCCACATGTAGCCTATATAGTTTATTATGGATGTGATACGAAGTATGTGTGACATTAACATAAGATAACATTCATCCTCGTCTATACGCAGTGTATGCCAATACTGCTGAAAATTATTAATATATGATGATATAAACAAAACATAATTAATAATTTGAATATTAGCACGTAGTATTGGCATACACTGCATATAATTTTCTTCATATCTGATAAACGAGGATAAATGTTATCTTACTGTTAATGACAAATACTTCATATCACATCCATAATAATACTATTGACAACTATAATGAAACAACTCACTGTCAATGCCTTAAATTTTCTTTTGGAGGATACTTAGATATAAAATGGGGCTCAACGAAGTACCTAATAAGGTTTAGTAGGGGTGTCAGGTCAGGTTGGGTCTTGGTAGATCGCACATTACAGTAAGGAAGACTACAGACCCCGAGGAAGATCGCATGGTATAGTAGCACAGACAACCCATAGTCATACCCAGACTACAAAATTTAGTGGAGAAGTGCCATTTCATTTTGCCATGGTACTTGGCCTTCATTACTGAAATACTCAGAAAACAGGTCCCTCACTGCAAGGCCATCTCGTGGTGGTCTTTGGCGCAAAGTATTAAAATTTTGCATTGCATCACTAGCATCATTACGCCACCGTCCTCGCACAATTCTGTTAGTTTGCCTATCCTCCCTGTCAAGCAAATCTAAAGGTAATGACTGCCTTGATTTTACCCGTAGATAGTTGTGCAAGGCAACTGTAGCTTGAACTATTTTGTTAACAGATTTGGGAAATGTCCTAATCGGTTGCCTGAAAATCTGGAATCTACTAACTAAGATTCCAAAAAAAAAATTCAGACACCCTTCTAGCTCTTGATAACCTGTAGTTATGAACAGGTTTCTCTACAGATAGGTCATTGCCAGGATACGGTTTCACGAGATGACTTCTCAGCGGAAACGCATCATCTACAACCACATAGGGAGCCAATCTATGTGAATGAGGGAGCTTTTCAGGTGGTGAGATGTCCAGTAAATTTTGCTGCAAAGCTGTATTTAAAGAACATTTATCATATACACCACCATCACTGGCCCTTCCATTTGTTCCCACGTCGATGTACAAGAACTTGTAATGGGCATCGACTAATGCCATCAAAATGATACTACAATTCTCCTTGTAATCGTAGAAATCTGAGCCAGAGTTAGCAGGTTTTTGAACTAGAGCTCTTTTTCCGTCAAGAGCACCAAGACACAGAGGATAATTCCATAGATTGAAGAAATCTACAGCAACTTTCCTGCATCCCTCCGCAGTGGTTAGACATATCACGTAGCCAGGCTGAAGAACTTCGTATATAGCCTCGCAGACGGTAGGGATGATCGAGGAAATGAGGTTCTGGCTGACTGAACTGGTAGCTCAAAGACGTCTGAGATTCCCCTGCAAAGGTCAGTGCAACATTAAAATTCAAAATCAAAATACCTATATTTCCTAACGCAACAAAATAAATCAAATACAGAAATAATAGAAATAACCCAACATCACATATTATATTATAAAATTGCGTTTCAACCTATCAAGTCTATCCGGCCCCCAACCCTAGTTATTCTGGCCTCCTGCCCTAGTCATTCTGGCCCTCGCACCCAAATCATTCAAGTGAATTTGCAATGGGCCCCAGACATAACTACGTCACGATTTGTTTACATCGGTGCATTGTGGGGATAAGGCGGGGTCGCCGCGGGTGGACCTACGAAGGGAAAACTACGGCGATGGAAGAATTTCGAGTTATTTTGCGCGAAATTGATATTCCAGGTGCTATATTACAGTGCTCTATTCTCGCTGACAACACTATAGAGAAGACCTGAGGTAATGGCTGATGTGCAGAGGCTTTTAAACCAAGAAAACAGAGGCATAACAGAGCCTCGTCAAAAGGTAAGCAGCTGGTAGGTACGTAATGTGTCCCTACCACTTGCTTACTTCTTAATGAGACTCTGCTGTGACTGTTTTCCTGGTTTAGAAGCCTTTGCACATCAACCATCACCTCAGGTCTTCTCTATGTTGTCAGCGAGCACGGAAATATAGCACCTGGAATATCAATTTCGCCCAAAACAACTTGAATTTTTTTCTTCGTCGTAGTTAGTCTTCTCTGTGTAGGTTGTACATATTCATGGTTATGATAGTATTAAAATACCTTATTAATTGAGTTCCTTTTGTTGTCTTTCCTCATAATAAGTAGTGGTACATCATGGTTTAAGTGTTACTTGACGAGCCAATGAATACTCTTGAGTCTGTACCAACATCACCAACCTTTGCTTTGATTTATCTTATTGCTCCATCCATAAACAAGCTGCATAACCACTGTGACATTATCCATCCTTGCCTCATGATATACCTGGTACTGTCGTCTACCGATATTTTTCTCCCTACACATATCGGGAAAACTCGCTAACGGTAATGGCTAGGTTAGATTTTGCTTTGATTTATCTCATTACTCCATCCATAAACAAGTTGCACGGTGACATTACCCATCCTTGCCTCATGGTACCTGGTACTCTCGTCTACCCAAATGCTCGTCCCTTCATAAATCGGGGAAAACTCGCTGACGGTAATGGTTAGGTTAGGGGTATTAATGGACGAGAGTTGCGCTGTCGTTTTCAGAGACAGACTATTTTTTCTTGGCCTACAATAGGTGCTTGTTTTAATGGAGATAGTTTTTTTTTGCGCAAACCCATTAAAAAAACTATCTCCATTAAAACAAGCACCTATTGTAGGTCAAGAAAAAACAGTCTGTGTCTCTGAAAACGACCGCGCAACTCTCGTCCATTATTACCCCTAACCTAACTATTACCGTCGGCGAGTTTTCCCCGATTTATGTAGGGACGAGCATTTGGGTAGACGAGAGTACCAGGTACCATGAGGCAAGGATGGGTAATGTCACCGTGGTTATGCAACTTGTTTGTGGATGTAGTAATGAGATAGATCAAAGCAAAATCTAACCTAGCCATTACCGTTAGCGAGTTTTCCCGATTTGTGTAGGGAGAAAAATATCGGTAGACGACAGTACCAGGTATACCATGAGGCAAGGATGGGTAATGTCACGGTGGTTATGCAACTTGTTTATGGATGGAGTAATAAGATAAATCAAAGCAAAGGTTGGTGATGTTGGTATAGACTCAAGAGTATTCATTGGCTCGTCAAGTAACACTTAAACCATGATGTACCACTACTTATTATGAGGAAAGACAACAAAAGGAACTCAATTAATAGGGTATTTTAATACTATCATAACCATGAATATGTACAACCTACAAAGAGAAGACTACGACGATGAAAAAATTTCGAGTTGTTTTGGGCGAAATTGATATTCCAGGTGCTATATTTCCGTGCTCGCTGACAACATAGAGAAGACCTGAGGTGATGGTTGATGTGCAAAGACTTCTAAACCAGGAAAACAGTCACAGCAGAGTCTCATTACGAAGTAAGCAAGTGATAGGGACACATTACATACCTACCAGTTGCTTACCTTTTGACGAGGCTCTGTTATGACTCTGTTTTCTTGGTTTAAAAGCCTCTGCACATCAGCCATTACCTCAGGTCTTCTCTATAGTGTTGTCAGCGAGAACAGAGCACTGTAATATAGCACCTGGAATATCAATTTCGCGCAAAATAACTCGAAATTCTTCCATCGCCGTAGTTTTCCCTTCGTAGGTCCACCCGCGGCGACCCCGCCTTATCCCCACAATGCACCGATGTAAACAAACCGTGACTTAGTTATGGGTAGGGTCCATTCGGGAAAGTGATGACAAATATTTGAAAATACAGTTTTTAGACCTTTTGACTGGAGAAAACTCTCCATTTGCAAAAGCATCAAATAGTAACCGCATCAAACTAAACCTAACATATGAAAAATTTCATGTTTGCACAATTCATTGTTACTGTCACACTCGTTCTGACCTATAGAAACAGTCACACTCGTTCTGACCTATAGAAACAGTCACACTCGTTCTGACCTATAGAAACAGTCACACTCGTTCTGACCTATAGAAACAGTCACACTCGTTCTGACCTATAGAAACAGTCACACTCGTTCTGACCTATAGAAACAGTCACACTCGTTCTGACCTATAGAAAACAGTCACACTCGTTCTGACCTATAGAAACAGTCACACTCGTTCTGACCTATAGAAACAGTCACACTCGTTCTGACCTATAGAAACAGTCACACTCGTTCTGACCTATAGAAACAGTCACACTCGTTCTGACCTATAGAAACAGTCACACTCGTTCTGACCTATAGAAACAGTCACACTCGTTCTGACCTATAGAAACAGTCACACTCGTTCTGACCTATAGAAACAGTCACACTCGTTCTGACCTATAGAAACAGTCACACTCGTTCTGACCTATAGAAACAGTCACACTCGTTCTGACCTATAGAAACAGTCACACTCGTTCTGACCTATAGAAACAGTCACACTCGTTCTGACCTATAGAAACAGTCACACTCGTTCTGACCTATAGAAACAGTCACACTCGTTCTGACCTATAGAAACAGTCACACTCGTTCTGACCTATAGAAACAGTCACACTCGTTCTGACCTATAGAAACAGTCACACTCGTTCTGACCTATAGAAACAGTCACACTCGTTCTGACCTATAGAAACAGTCACACTCGTTCTGACCTATAGAAACAGTCACACTCGTTCTGACCTATAGAAACAGTCACACTCGTTCTGACCTATAGAAACAGTCACACTCGTTCTGACCTATAGAAACAGTCACACTCGTTCTGACCTATAGAAACAGTCACACTCGTTCTGACCTATAGAAACAGTCACACTCGTTCTGACCTATAGAAACAGTCACACTCGTTCTGACCTATAGAAACAGTCACACTCGTTCTGACCTATAGAAACAGTCACACTCGTTCTGACCTATAGAAACAGTCACACTCGTTCTGACCTATAGAAACAGTCACACTCGTTCTGACCTATAGAAACAGTCACACTCGTTCTGACCTATAGAAACAGTCACACTCGTTCTGACCTATAGAAACAGTCACACTCGTTCTGACCTATAGAAACAGTCACACTCGTTCTGACCTATAGAAACAGTCACACTCGTTCTGACCTATAGAAACAGTCACACTCGTTCTGACCTATAGAAACAGTCACACTCGTTCTGACCTATAGAACAGTCACACTCGTTCTGACCTATAGAACAGTCACACTCGTTCTGACCTATAGAAACAGTCACATCGTTTGACCTATAGAAACAGTCACACTCGTTCTGACCTATAGAAACAGTCACACTCGTTTGACCTATAGAAACAGTCACACTCGTCTGACCTATAGAAACAGTCACACTCGTTCTGACCTATAGAAACAGCACACTCGTTCTGACCTATAGAAACAGTCACACTCGTTCTGACCTATAGAAACAGTCACACTCGTTCTGACCTATAGAAACAGTCACACTCGTTCTGACCTATAGAAACAGTCACACTCGTTCTGACCTATAGAACAGTCACACTCGTTCTGACCTATAGAAACAGTCACACTCGTTCTGACCTATAGAAACAGTCACACTCGTTCTGACCTATAGAAACAGTCACACTCGTTCTGACCTATAGAAACAGTCACACTCGTTCTGACCTATAGAAACAGTCACACTCGTTCTGACCTATAGAAACAGTCACACTCGTTCTGACCTATAGAAACAGTCACACTCGTTCTGACCTATAGAAACAGTCACACTCGTTCTGACCTATAGAAACAGAAGAAAGGTGAAAAATACTTGAATCCAGATACAGTCATGTCTATAATAATATAAGCGAAAGTGTGTCTGTCTGTCTGTCTGTGTGTGTGTGTGTGTGTGTGTGTGTGTGTGTGTGTGTGTGTGGTATAGGTTCCGCCCCCCGTGGCGCAATCACCTCATATGGCACATTTTTGGAACCGGGTTGACCAGGGGAAGGTTTTAAGCCCACTTATGAGATGATTCGATCACTTTTTTCTTTTTCTTTTTTTAGCAGCCTATTAGCGATAATTGTGAAGAAAAAAATTGGGTTGCGAGAATTGAGGAAACCTTGATGTAGGGTGATGGGTAATGGGTGAGTGAATGAGTGGGGTGATGGGTAATGGGTGTGGGGTGATGGGTGAGTGAATGGGTCGGGGGTGATGGGTGATGGGTGAGGGAATAGGTGGGGGGTAATGGGTAATGGTAAATATAAGCGAAAGTGTGTCTGTCTGTCTGTCTGTCTGTCTGTGTGTGTGTGTGTGTGTGTGTGTCTGGTATAGGTTCCGCCCCCCGTGGCGCAATCACCTCATATGGCACATTTTTGGAACCGGGTTGACCAGGGGAAGGTTATAAGCCCAATTATGAGATGATCCGATCACTTTTTTTTTTTTTTTAGCAGCCTATTAGCGATAATTGTGAAAAAAAAGTGGGTTGCGAGAATTGAGGAAACCTTGATGTAGGGTGATGGGTAATGGGTGAGTGAATGGGTGGGGTGATGGGTAATGGGTGTGGGGTGATGGGTGAGTGAATGGGTTGGGGGTGATGGGTGATGGGTGAGTGAATAGGTGGGGGGTGATGGGTAATGGGTGAGTGAATGGGTGTGTGGTGATGGGTAATGGGTGAGTGAATGGGTGGGGGGTGATGGGTAATGGGTGAGTGAATGGGTGGGGGGTGATGGGTAATGGGTGAGTGAATGGGTGGGGGGAATACATACATTTCTACATCCATGATTTCAGGAAAGTTAGAAGGGGCTATCTGGAGAGTCCGTGTTTGGTGGGCCGAAGGCCCACCAAACACAGGTGGTGGGCCGAAGGCCCACCACCAATAGCCCTCCGCAGGAGCTAGCCAAAAAGTCCGCCCGGAGGGCGGCTTTGCGGCTAGTTATACATATTAGCCAAATATATATAACATGAAGTTTCAGGGTGACAGAGACACTCGGTATACTTGGGGTTGTTTATGCAACGTTTCGCCAAGGCACTTGGCATCATCAGGCTAAAAATAGTTAAAATTTAATATATTGTAATGCTAAAAAGCGAACATCTAAAAAATTAATTCTAAGAGACAATAAAATATTCCTATATTTTCTAAAATTACTAACTAATAAATAAAATATAATTTGTACTTAACGGACCTTGGTGTGTATGCTGTCTGAGTTGGTAGAGGACTGAATGAACACTGGTTTTGTGGGTGACATTTCAGCTTGTGTGGGGCGATCGAACCGAGAGTCGGGCAATCGAAACAGTGGTAATCATTTGAGTATATGTAGTTGTTGTGAAATGACTTGGTTATTAAGATCAGGGGACAAGTGCTTGATGTGTATAGCTTCTAATAATTTAGTGTCACTAGGGTAGTGTGCCTTGGATAGGATACTGAAGTCATTCATAGAAAAAGGGTGATCTAAATCATGTGAGTGGTGAGCGGATTGCAGATTGCGAAGGTGAAGAAATGGGTCGACCGGGTACGTGCAGAAACACCTTTTTTGCTCAGAAAGCCTAAGGGTTAGATTCCTTGTCGTCTCGCCGACGTATCTAGCGTTACAGCTAGAACATTTGAATTC
>JACEEZ010015058.1:107500-182060 GCA_016584305.1 Chionoecetes opilio
AAAATTGCTCACGTGGGTTTCCCAAACCTAAAACACCGACCACCCAAGTGCCGCACATTTAAAGGGGCCCCAAAAAAGCATCACAAGTAAGGGGGGGTGGCCCCCCTCCTTTGGGGAAAAACCCTGTGTATATAGAGTGGACCAAACGCAATCGTCCCAAAGGGAAGTCTCCCATCTTCGGGAGAGACCGCATTAGTTCCAGTCCTCGAAAACTTTGGCGGATGGTGGGGTAGTTTTTTTTTCCCCTTTATTAAAAAAATTTTCCTCCCCAACTTTTGTGAACTGCTCTATGGATTGCCGAGCATAGGTCCTTACCCGGGCCCACGCAAAATGGGGATAGAGCTGGTCTTCTAGCTGCCAGCTTTGGGCCAAGGCATCACCCTTCCTCTTTCCCGGGGGCAAAAACCTAAAATGTGCCGGTACCCAAAAAAAGCTGACCGCCCGGGCCCCTCGCCCTATGAGCAGAAAAAGGGCCTTCCAGGAGGGCATTAAACTAGGGGATGGGGAGTTAAAATTACAAAAGTGATTGAAAACCCAACTACAAAAATCAAAAAAATTTAAAAAAAAGAGACACCCGGGAAAGAGTAAAAAAAAGGCCATGAGAGCTTTAAAATAGCCACTTATTTCAGCCGTAAAAAAGATGAAACACTTGGAAGGCTGACGCCTTTTTATCGATGGGAAACACCCGTATCCCAAATCCTTCGTCTGATTTGGAACCATCAGTAAAGGGCAGGGCCGAACCCTGATGGGGTGCCCAAAAGTGGTTTTAAAAAATGGCACCCCCTCAGCCTGAGGGGGTAAAGACCCTTTTGAAAGCGGAAGGTCGTAGGGCCCATGCGGGCAATTTCCCTTAAAGCAGGGAAAGGGGAAACCCTCTCCATAATAGCTTTTTAAACGGAAAAAAAGGGGTTTTTTTGGGAAGCCCTTCGGGTCATGGAAAAAATTTTCGAATTTCCCGAATTTAAAAAAAACAAAAAGCACGGGGGGGAAGTATTTAGTCCGGGGGGCGTTGGAGGCGGGTCCCAAAATCTTTAAAAGGGGGGACTGGCGTTTAAGATCTTTTTGGGGGGAAAACCAGCCCCTCCACCAAAAAGATTTGGATGGGAAATGGCCCCAACGCCCCCCGGGTTTCCAGACGGCCCCAGCATGATGTACCCAATCCAAACCCCCGCCCGTCGAATTTGGGTTTTTGGCAGAGGGGTTTAAAATTCACATCCATATTTCCAAAACCCTTTGAAAAAAAAAAGTGAGCGATTTAAGATATAAAGGGGTGTAGCGCGATCAGCTTTCCCCAAACCCGGTGTGCGAGAGGGCTTTCAAATGATCCCCTGGTTCGAAGACCCGTCAGTCTTTAAGCCAAAAGGGGAAAGGGACCCCAAATCAGTCTTTTTGTTTAAAAAAAATGTCCTAAAAACCGGGTCTCTTCCCTACATGGTATTCCTTTTTATCGAAAAGAAAACAGGTCGGGTCGGGATAATCCCACGGGCCCCCTGCAAAAATGAACCGCTACAGTTTTTTCGTTGGGAAAACCCGAAGCCACGATTCGTCGTCCATTCACCCCCTTTGTCAATAGAAATTGAAGTCTCCTCTGCCCCAAACCCACCCCCCCCAAACCTTGGGAAACAGCAAAAGAGATTTTATATCATCCACATATAATGTACTAACAATCCCCTCTGGCAGTACAAACAACAATACCCCTTGATGGCTACAGCGAACAGAGTACACTCAAGAAAGCCGGGCCCTTTGGGGGTGCCCCCCTGGAAAAAGGGTTTTAAGAAGACAGTATGTTGCCAACCGGAAATCTAAGAACCCGGGGTTTGGGGGAGGAAACTTGGAGGAACACAAGGGAAACGACCTCTTAGTCCAATCTCATTTCAAGACTGCAATTTTACCGTGTCTCCAAGCTGTATCGTAAGCCTTCTCAAGGTCCCAAAAAAAATGGTCACCTGGGGTTGTCGAAGGCAAATGCCCCGCATATGGATGACTCTAATGAAATAAACGCTTCCGTAGTGGGTGATGCTTACGGAAACCACACTTTAGAACGGGGAGAAAAAGTTTTCCCGCCCAAAAAACCCTATAATTTTTGACTATTTACCATTTTTTTGAATAACTTCACACATGAAGTTAGGGTTATGGGGCGGAAATTCGTCCCGTTAAGTGAGTGGGGCCCCCTTTCCCCGGGGTTAGGAATCGGGTTTACCACCGCCACACCCCCACTACTTGGGAAAGGGTTCCCTTTAATTAAAATTCTATTTTTAATCAATCAATATTGGGGGGCCCTACGCCAGGGGGCGCGTCGCCTCGCCCACCCTACGACGCCACTTTCCCGGGGGTCACCACGGGGCGAGGTTTTCCCCTGCAGGCTCCTTTTCCCCTACCAAGCAGCTCTCGACAAGAAACATCAACTTTCCCCAAACCACGAGCCTTGTGGGCGCCCCCTTGGGCCCCCTCCAAGCCGGATTGGGCTCTTAAAATACAACCCCATGGGGGAAGGGGTCGGTTTCAGGGTAGCGGGCCACATGCCCATTTTAGCCGAATTGGCGCCCGACGGCTTGCAGGTTTAATTTTTTGGCCTCGATTCAGTCTCACCTTTCAATCGCCCGATTTTACACTAATCATCCCGCGATTTCCCCAGGGTTCTGCGAAGACACTTATTTTCCAAAGGCCCTTTTTTTTGTCTCTTCAAGTCAACCATTTAGTGTCCAAAGTCTCCCAACCAAAAGAGTAAGCAGGGATACAAAACACTTTAAGAACCGGGTCTTTGTCCTCCGCCAAAAGGGACCGACAACGGCCCCAAATTTCTCCCCGCCTTTAGCGAGTCCAAACACCGTTTGGGGAAGCCAATCCGCCGTAAGACTTCTTGACGTGACCCGCCGTCATTTTTGGACTGCCTACCCAGGTTTTGAAAAAAAAATTTCCAAAAATCTCAATGTCCTCGCCATTAAAAGCATGAACAGACCGGGAATGCTTCAATCTATTTTGTCCCCTTCCCAAACCCCCCTGGACCTTGGTCTTGAGCCAGGAGACCTCAAGTTCCCAAAAGGGTTTGCCTCCTCGTGGAGCGCCCCGAGAGCCATCCCCAGGGGCCTCCAGCGACTCAACAAAGATACTGCCCCTCATCGGCAAAAACAAGATCAGTGGATCTGGTGTTTTCCGAAAGGGGTGCTCCAACAATCCCTTTTTATCTAAAACCTTTTCCCCAAAACCAAACCATACAAGCGTTGAAAAGGTGGTTTTTGGGGCTTAAAGGGGGCCCCTACCCTTTCCCCCCTTCCGGGATTCCCAGGGAAAAAAGGGTGGATAAAACCGCCCCAAAACTTCCAAACAAATCTCAGTCCCAGAATACAGACCAGGTTTTCAAACCAATATCCTTGCAGGAACCCTCGGGGGCCCAGAAGATCCCAATGAGAGGGAAAAATTCCCGAATATTTTCCCTTGGAGGATTGGGGATGTTATTTCGTCGTGAAAATGATGCCCGTGAAACCTTACGGCTTGTAGAAAACCCGCGCCCATTTGGAAAACCCCCATTTTTTTTCTGTATTGTAAAAAGATGGGGGAAAAAAACTTTTCATTTCTTTTTCCCGATGTTGATTGGCGTTTTGTTATTTCCCGGGGGTTTAATCGGGATCGCCCCAAGAGGTTTCCCCGGGGAGTAGTAAAATAACCCTATTTCCCCCCCAAGGTTTCCGATTTACTGTAGAAAGATTTACTACTTCTAGTTTTACTGACAGCTCCCGACGAGGGTCCTGAAGATTGCTTATTAGCATGGCTATCAACTACTTGCGTGTCCATAAGTTGTGAAACACCTTCGCCATCAGCGTGATGTATAGCTGTGTCGCTAGCCACTTCAATGGTGGTAACAGGGGCATTGATATTAGGAGTCATGTCAGCACTCCCACACCTATCAGTAGATGTAGCCTTTACTCAATTCCATCCCCTCCTGCTCAGCATTTGAGATTTTAGCCGGAGGGACGCACTGACTCTAAGGACTCAGTGGAACTGCGAGTTCGCTTCTGAGATTCCTTAGTAGGATGGTTTTTTGGGATCCTCTTAGAGGAGGAGTCACTTTTGTTATATTTCCCGTGTGCGGCATGCACTACACGAGAGGGGGGTTGGGGGGCTCTTTTATGAGAGGAGTCAGCAGACTCCACAGAATCGCAGGTCAATAGCGAGAACTTATTATTCACTTGGATGGATTGAATAGGTTTTAGAGAATGTGGTGGTGGAACTGCAGAAGGCTGATTAGGCGTCTTAGTTGAAGAAGCAGCAGCCATCGCGGATGCGTAGGTCCTGCTTCCTCCCCCGCCTGCTTGTCTGTGAGAAAGATCTCTTCTGGCGCTCCCAAGACTGATAAATTGGGAGTTGGCCAAATAAAGGATGGCTTCTTCTAATTTGTATGTCCCACACTGTCGAGAACTCGGTGGGTGAGCATCACGGCAGTGGAAGCAGTAGGGGGTTGACTTACAGTCAGCTGTGTCATGTGATCCCAACGCCGAGCAGCAACCACAGCGAGGAGAGGATTTACAAAACTTATTGCCGTGGCCGAAGCCGTAGCACGCATAGCACTGCATAGGGCGGTCGTTAAAGGCTTTTATCCTTATTGACTGGGGACCGATCCTGATGTAATCGGGGAGACCTGATCCGTAGAATGTGAAAACGAGCATGTTCTTGCTCCCTCTCACTTTTGATACCCTCTGAACTCTACTCGGGCACATGTTTAGTATTTCTTCTTCTGAGAACTCATATAGGTCGTAATAGTAGACTACGCCTTTGCTAAAATTAAACTTTGGATGAGGTTTGATGGATTCAAAATAGCAGTCAGAGGTGATGGGCATGTGAAGGAGCACCTGAGCCTGGGTAAGGTCCTTGGCTCGGATTAGAACTCCTCTGCCATACTTTTTAAGATGGCCTTCTGGGATGTTTTCAATTTTTTTTTCAAGAAATCGAGCCGCATGGAAGAAGTTGCCTCCACTTTCCTTGTAATATGCCACGTCCCAAATTTAAGGGGTAGGGTTTTGGGGCGGATCGTAGGCGTAGATTTTGTAGTGTCCTGGAATGTATTAGGAACGTAGTCCTCAGGGCTTTCTGCAACATTGACAGAGCGAAGAAGTTCGGCTCTGTAATGTTGTTCCCTAATTTCCAGTGCTGTGGCTTCATTAAGGGCAGCTGTTGCGCCGTCTGCCGTAGCAAAAGTGATGTAGCACCTATTCGTGAGGTCATTGCCATCATAAATCGCGGATGCGGCGAACCACACCATATGCCATGAAAATATAATGTATTGCTCTGTAGGACAAGGCCTGGGACACGTTGGACATAAGCAAGGTGTCCAACGTAGAAGTGCCCCTAGGGCCAGGCTCGGCTCTCAATCCCTGTCTGCGTCCCTTGAAGCGGGGACCGCCAGACCGGGGAGCTGAGGAGGAAGGGGCGGCTGCCCGCATCGTGCCACGTCGGGCCTGGAAAGGCGCCAGAGTGGCAATGAGAGAGGATCCAATGGGAGATGTCGAGGACAAGCGGACGTCAGGGAGAGAGGCAGGACGGGGTAAATTATTATTTTCACTCATAAACGTTATTACTTCACTTCCCCACGCCCCCACCCATCACGGAGCCCAACGAGGGGAAGCTGTCTGTTGGGGAAGGACCTCACCCAACAGCTCCAGGGGTAGCGGTGAAGTATACGCTTCGGTTGCCTGGTGTTTGGTGGCAGCCGCAGGACCGATGCGGTGCCCACCAGGCAACCTCCACTTGGCCCTAGCCAACGGCATGACCAGCCGATTGATCCAGCGGGGTCACACTGGACCTCCCGTCTTAACCCAAGCCCCCTACCAAAGGAGCGTGTTGCCCACCGAAGCGAACCACAACCCGCCCCGCGGTAGACTCAACTCCCAGATAGAGGGGCGCGCGGGGAATATACGGGACGCCACGCACGGCAAACACGTGGGGAGCGGAGTGTGAAGTTTAAAAGGAAGAAGAAGCATGAGACGGAAGAGAAGGGTCTCACCGGGCCTAGACTCGCCCTAAGAAAGGAGTGAAAGGGAGATGAAGTATTAAGGCGACATCACCGGTAGGCTCCACCTCCCAGTGACGAAGGGGGAGCGCTTGGTCCACGAGGCCGACGGCCACCGATAGTACAGGAGCATTAGTAAAATTTTAACGAAAACCTAGAAAAAAATAGTAGAAAGCTGATTTTTTCAGGGGAGCTCCAGAAAACCATAAGCATGTCCACTGTGCAAAGTTCTGCAAATTCAACCTGGTGGCATTTTCAGAATTGAAGATGGCCACTATAACAATTTGCGATAAATGGTTAAAATACCACAATCGGCATAACTGGCAACTTATTACAGTGGACCCATGCCATGTTCATTTTGAGTTAAAATAATTAGCATAAAGTGTAATTACTAGTATATTATAATAATAGTGAGTGATAATTAGCATAAATTATAATTAATAGTATATTATAATAATAATTATAATAATAATTTTCTCGTTTTTCAGGTGCTGTCATGATGGCCGAGTTTTGCAGTATTCCCACATGCGGTAAGCAGATCACATCAGATCGTGCAGAGGTCCATGATAAGGGTTTTTGAGGGACTCCCACGAGCCAGCATTGAAGAGAAAATGGTTTGCAGTCTGTATTTGAGAGGAAAAGGTCACAATTGCCCAAATCCCAGTCATGGGTAAATGTCGTCGCGAATACATTCGACCATTTCAGTATTACTTCTACAAAAAGGGAAAAGGGGAAAAAGAGCCATTGGACTCTGATTGGGGCAATCATCTTCAAAATTTTCGTTCAAAAAACTCGAGTTTTCAATATAAAAGAAGATTGTCTCTATGTTGGGAAAGACTGTAATAGATACAATGTAGAAACAAAGATACCCGCAACCGTCGGGTACGGGCACATGATGCTATGAAAAAAAGCAAACCCCTTTAAAACGTAATTGAGAAAGCTGGCGATCGCCATGATGAGTGGGGGAGAAGATGCTGTTTTTGACTTTTGCTATCCAATGAGTTAGATTTTATTGCTGCCCGAAGTCAAGTACCACCAGACTGTCAGGTTCTTTCTATGCTGGCAAACAATTTTTCCCAAGCGAGAATACCCGTGATGGATATCAACGGGGCCGATCTGTCAATGCCCCAAAACACGCGGCATTCCAGAAGTTGTGCCATTTATACGCGACAATGATGAATGTCAATATTCACTTGCAGAATTATGACTTGATGGAAAGACTATTTAGATGGAGAAGAGGGCTACAACCCAAAAGGCTAGGGGCAGAAATTGGAGGAAATGTGTTCGGGCAGGACATTGTTCGGACTTGTGATATTGGAAAACAGACCATATATACTTTCTTAGATGAAAATAACCCCATCCTTAGAATAATTATGAGTCCCGTAACATGACAAAAGATTTTAATCATAGATATGGCAGCTGCAATCATACAAGATGATGTAAAGTCTGTAGCATATGTTAACTCTGAATACCCCACAATGACACAATTGCAAAAACAGTGATAAAATGATGCCTGACTCTTTGAAACGAATACTGAGTGGTATAATCAATCAAAATCTGACAAGAGTGTCGGCTGTGAACGCCGCCGTAACAGCACTTGCACACGGCATAATGTCCCGCGTGTCGACTCGATCATTGTGTCTCCAATATTGCTAGCAATATCTGTTTATATCAATCGCAAGTTGGGAAACAATCCCTCCAACTTCAGCAGCTGCCAAAATTCCATAGCTATAGAACATACCATGCTGTTCAGCAATGGCAGGAAATGAGCTACCACCAAATGAGTGGGGTGGGAGTAACAAGAAGGAGATACTTGTTCCAATCTATACCCATAGGCCTGTTGCTCCCGAGAAGGTACTGAAAATGGGTATCTTGCGGCTGCAAGGTAGGGTGTGGAAAGTCATGTCGTTGTTACAAGGCCCCGGATGGAGTGTACCATAATGTGCACTGGTTTGCAGTGGGTACAATTTAAAATTCGCAGTTCTTTGATGTGCAAGCGAAGGGATACCACTGATTAGACATTCCTTCAACATATGGTTGGGTTATTTGTGGTTTCTAATTGGTGTTTTGTACAATATAACATAGTTTGGCTATTATAAATGTAACGTACATAACATAGTTTGGTATTATTAAAATTAAAAAAATTAAAAATTAAATTTTTCTTCACCTTATTGAATTTATGCTAATTATGTCAACTCAAAATATTTTTTATGGCTCCATTGTATTCAGCACACTCTAAAACATAGATGTACACACAAACATCTTATTACTACGAACTCGGATGGATGATCATACTACTTTTCATTTTATCGTTAATTGTGATGGCGGCCATTTTGAATTATGAAAATGCCACGAGGTTGAATTTGCAGAACTTTGCATAAGGGCGATATATACAATATTTTGGAGCTCTCCTGAAAAAATCAGCTTTCTACTATTTATTTCCACCTTTTAGCTAATGCTCCTGTACTATATTGGTGGTGTGTTTGACGTGTGGAAGAATTCCTCTTGTGTTTATCTTTAATCCTAAAATCTCTCCCTGCCTAGAGTAGGGAATGATGTTTCCTGCTATTGAGACCGGATGTGTTTTCCTAACTGTTAAAGGAATGATCTTAAATTTAGTGGTGTTTGTTTGAATTTTCTATTTTTTCTCATAATTGTTTAGTGTTGTTATTTCTGTTTCTACTTTCTTCGCCATCATTCTTTTCGACTTGCTTTAATGTGTGATGATTTGTGTTATATCATCGGCATACATGATGTTAAGGCATCCATATGAAGATATGGGGATATCTGATGTGTATATTGTGTAGAGTGCTGGAGAGAGCGCACTTTCTTGCGGAACACCGCTCCTTATTTCAAAATGTAGTCCTTGGTACCCATTCATTGTGATATTTGCTGTTCTTCTATCAAGGAATGTACATAATAGTCTCGAAATGATGTCAGGCATATTTAGTGATAAAATTTCGTACTTCAGGCCTTCATGCCATACCTTATCGAATGCTTTAGATAAGTCACGAAGTACTATGTAACATTGACTTTTTCTTGCTAGGGAGTGTGCTATTTTCTCAAGTGTTATGACAATGGCAGAGTCAGTGCCCCTTGAGTTTCTGAATCCGTGTTGAGTGTCGGGTAATTTATTGTTTATTTTTAAATAATTCTTTAGGTTGTGGTTTATTAATTCTTCGAAATTTTTTCCTGGAACCTCTAGTAAAGATATGGGTCTATAGTTGATTGGGTTTGTGCCTGCTTTATTGGGTTTAGGTGTTAGTTTTATTGATGCGTGCCAAATTTGTCTGGGAAGTATCCCATAGAGAAGGAATGGTTAAGTATCTCTATATATGATTCTATGGCATTATCAGGTATTTTGGAAATGATTAGTTTGTTGATTTTACTTTGCCCAGAAGCATTGTTTTTCATCTTTTTTAGTATATTTTCAATTTCTTGCCTTGTTATTACCTTTGTCATGTAGTTGTTTTCATCTAATCTTCTCAGGTCAGAGTGATTGTAATTTGTAATCCTATTAGTATGTTCTGTGATGTAATTGTTTACAATAATTTCATTTTGTCTGTCAAAATGTATGTTTTCTTGTGGACTGATGTAAAACATTTCCTTCCATATATTTCTAAATATTTCCTCCTTCTCCTCCTCTAAGTATAGCTTCTTGTTATTATGGATAATGTATGGTGAAGTATTATCTTTGTTTCCTTGCAACTGCTTAATATTTTGCCAGAATTCCCCAGGTGTCTTATATTTATTTTTGAGTTGCAGAATTTTATCTTGCCAATTTATGTTATTTTGTTTTTTGCATTCTTCTATTAGAGCTTTTCTCAATTGTTTAAAGGCTAGAAACTTGCCCCTTGTCCACCCTTTTCTTTTGGCTTCTTCTATTAGATTACAAATATAATATTGTATACTTTTAACTCTTATTTAATAATGATTTGGTAATTGTTTTGATGTTTGACTTGGGTACATAGTCCTCTATTGCTTTTATTATTGTTTCGTACCAAGAATTGAGAGCTGAGTCTATTTGTTGTTTTGAGGCATTATTGGTAAGTTTTGTTGTGTGAATGTTATTTGTTATTTGTTGTTGTATTAGATCCCAATCTGCTTTATTAAAGTTAAGTCTTGGTGGCGTTACTATTTTGATAGCTTGAGATGATATAGTGAATATTATAGGTATGTGGTCTGAGGTTGTCATCGGTCCTGCTTCCATTGTATAGTTATGATATGTTTTATTGTTGCAGAGTATAATATCAGGTGTAGTTTGAGTGTTACTTGTTATATAAGTATGATGATCAGGGCCAATATGATTAAGTTTGTTGCTATCTATGAGAAGTTTCAGTCCCTTTCCTACTGTATTGTCATAATTGTCTCCAAGGATCCTATGTTTAGCATTTAAATCTCCTAAAATATAAGTTGGTATGTAATTTGATGTTATCCTATGAAAATCCGGGATAGGAAGATAAGGTCTGCGTGGTGTAAGATATGTTGTAACTATATTTATTGGTCCTGTGTCTGTGTCTATTGTTATTTGTATAATATCTGTGATGTAATCATCTCTTATTGTATGTTTGATATTGTTTTTGATCAGGATTGCACTACCATCGTGCATTTCATTACTAGTATTGAGTTTGTATGTAGTATAATTGAATATTTTAAATGATTCATCATTTTTTTAACTGTGACTATTAATAAGAATTATATCAGGATCTATGTCTTTGTAATTTAATATTAGATTGCATTTGTTTGTTTTCCAATGGGCTACGTTGTGCTGTAATATTCTAATTGTATCCATATTGTGCGTTACTTGCTTTGGTGTCTTTCCCTTCTTTGATGTTTTGGTGGTGGTGGTGTTTTTTGTTCATGTAACCCTGATCTTAATTTCCTGAACTTTTCATCCTCTGTAACTCTCCAGCAATTTTCTAAGTCAATTTTGTTGTTTGATATCAATTGTAGTATTTCCTGTTCTTCATAACTAGGGTTGGTGTAAGCCCATTTATATTTCTTTTCTTCTTGTGCTTCACTTGTCATTCTTAAGTTTAAGTTATGTTTCGGCCAACCTTGTGAAGTTGAGGTAATTATTGCCAGACCTAAATCTTCTCCTTTAATCCTGTGTATGTTTTGCTGTGGTGACCCAGGGCTCGGATGGTAGGCTCTGGAGGTTCACTTGAGGGTTCTGATGGTTGGTCCTCGCCCGTTGGTGGCGCAGGCAGGATTCTTATAGTGACGCCTGTGAGGCTCATGCCGCCCCCCTGTGTCCTCCGATGCACTCGCAGTCGAAGGTAGAGTTGATGGGCAGGGCATGTGGGTGTTCTTAGGCCACTCGACGGTGCAGCAAGGTTTTGGGTTTCTTCGGGGATCGAACTCGGGTCACCGAGAACGCCAGTCGGAGACTCTAACCGCTCCGCTACCGCCTCCCCAACAAAGTTGGTTGTGTCTTGTTCGGCATTTTCTTGTGGTGTTTCAGTATGTTCCATCCCTATAGCGTCTGTTTCTTCTTGTATATTGGTAGCCACATCTAAGATGATTTTGCTATTTGGAATTTCAGGTATTTTGATTTCTGTTAATTTTAGTGTCTTGTTAAGGGTATCCTCGTATGTGCCTGGTTCTGCGATGTTTGCCAGATGTGCATGTAGCATGCATGTCAGTATTTTTGCTGGTGTATCTTTTTCTAAGTTAATGTTAAAGTCTGTTTCTTTAGTATTTGACTTTATGATTTCAGTGTATGGTTTTTTTTTAGTTTCTTTGTCATTGTTAACTTTCCTTTTACTTTCAATGGTTTTTTTCCTGAAAGGGCATTTCATTGCTAAAGTTCTATGTGGTCCCTCGCAATTTATGCATTTCTTTGTCTCACTTTTACACTGGTGCCAGGAGTGACCCTCTTCTGCACATTCTGAGCATATTTTGTAATCTTTTTGTTGTGTGCATTGGTTTGTATAGAGGTCTTCTATCATGTAGCATCTCATACATGAGATTATGGGTATATATTCTTCTCCTTTGATTAGGTTATTGGGCAGACATAGAGAATAGTAGAAATCCTGAATTTAGGGCTTTCTTTGCTATGTTTGTCTGGGAGAATGTTATTTTTATTGTGTTCGACTTGGGGAATTTGTACAGGTCATCTACATCTTCTTCCCCTATCCATGTATTTTGTTTTATTAATTCTTCTATTACGTCATCCTTTTCGTTGAGGTAAATATGGTCATCCACCCTGGTTAAGATTACTGATCTTTTAGCTTTTAGTTCGGGTGGAACAATGGGTACAAAGGAGGCGCTGGTTAATTGGCATTTAGTGTCTTTTCCGAAAATTAAGTCTACATCATTGTCAGTTTTTGTTATTACAATGAAGCCTTCATTTATTGGGATGATTTTTGTTGCGTAGACGCTGTGTTCTGAGAGTATCCTTAAGAGGTCTATTTTGGGACGGCGGTCTTGTGATGACTTGTGCTTTATTTTAACTCTCGCCATGTTTAATCTATCATATTTGAAAAGAAAAACCTATTACTATACTTCCCAGCAACGAGACTGCTTCGAGCAGAACCCCTGCTATGCTAATCCTACAGCTAAGTCGTAACGTGAGCCCGCCTACTAATAGGCATCGTAGGTCAACGGACCTGCTGCCCCGTGAGGGTCTTACCAATTCCTGTTTGAGCTATGCCCTGCCCTCGGTGCTTCCTATAACCAGCCCTCTAAGGGCCCCCTTTGTGTCACTGGCCTTCGCCAGCGACCGACGTGTTCGGCTTCGTACCACACCGAGGAACTCTAATGGGCGACCAACACACTAGTTGCAACGGTAGACACGTATATCCGTGCAACAGAGTGCACTGTCCAGAGGGAGCTTGGTGTCTCCTTAGGCGTTGCAACCTGGGCGGGCTCTTCACCCAAAGGGGAGAGCTAACAGCAACACAACAAACAAGACTGCGCAGGAACACAGCTAACAGCAACACAACAAACAAGACTGCCGAGGCTGGAACACAGCCAACAGCAACAACAAACAAGACTGCCGAGGCTGGAACACAGCCAACAGCAACACAACAAACAAGACTGCCGAGGCTGGAACACAGCCAACAGCAACACAACAAACAAGACTGCCGAGGCTGGAACACAGCCAACAGCAACACAACAAACTTGACTACCGAGGCAGAAACACAGCTAACAAGCAGTGGCGTACCCAGAAAATTGAAAAGGGGGGGGGCCAATTTTTTTTTTTTTTATAGTATAATATATAATATATATATATATATATAATATATTATATAATATAATATATATAATTATATATATATATATATATATATATAATTATATATATATATATATATATATATATATATAAGGCCTCTTCCATTTGCGACATTTCAAGAACCAGTTCACGGAACCCAAGAATTCAGGCGTTCCATTTGCGCACGAAAACCTGGGTCCGAGGCAAAGCGCGTAGTGACTCAGCAAAACCCGTGAACTTTCTCTACTCACATTGACAGGTGGGTAGCTTGGGTAGAGTTTTCAGTTCATAACAAACAATGGTCGCCTTGGGCTCTCTTGGGCCCTATTTCTCTTATCGTGAGGGTTTTCCGCATGCACGAGTCGGAGAGGATGTCAGACGGCATACAAGAGGCCTGGTGGAGGTCATGCGTTCCCGCGATCTTAAACTTGATATGATCCTTCACATAACAGCTAGCTGAGTTATCTTCGTTATCTCTCTCTCTTCTTCGTTTATCTCCTCTCTCGTTATTCTCTCTCTCTCTCGTTATCTCTCGTTATCTCTCTCTCTCTCTCGTTTCTCCTCTTCTCTCTCTCTCCTCTCTCTCTCTCTCTCTCCTTCTCTCTCTCTCTCTCTTATCCCTCTCCTGCTATTCTCTCTCTCTTATTTCTCCTCTCTCTCTCGTTATCTCTCTCCTCTTCGTTATCCTCTCTCTCTCTCTCTCTCTCTCTCTCTCTCTCTCTCTCCTCTCTCTCTCTCTCTCTCTCTCTCTCTCTCTCTCTCTCTCTCTCTCTCGTTTATCTCTCTCTCTCTCATCTCTCTCTCTCTCGTTATCTCTCCCTCTCTCTCTCTTCTCTCTCCCCTCTCTCTCTCTCTTCTCTCTCTCCTCTCTTCTCTCTCTCTCTTGCCTCGCAGCTGAGATGTTTGTAAACAAAAAACGGGGTTTTTGCGTTCCATTTGTGACAACGCGAACCCAACCCTAAAACCCAGAACGCAACCCTGAACTGAAAGAAGGGTTTCATGCAATTGGGCACAAATGGAAGAGGCCTATAATAATATATATATTTAAAAATAAAAATATATAATTATATTATATATTTTAATTTTAAAAAATTATATAATATATATAATCATAGACACTGTAGATATAATGGTCTGTGATATGTATATATTTATTTATTTATAATAAATATATTTTATTATATTTATTTTTGCAAAGGGGGGGCCTGACACCACCACCATCGTCCACCTACGAGCCCTGCACAAGAACAGTACAGGGCGGCAAACAACATTCAAAACTACTGACAACGCACGAGACAAGAGTAGAGCCAGGGGATATTTAATCACTATATTAAATAAAACTATATTAAATACTTATTTATTATTACTATAATATTAAACAAAGGCAAACCACAAGGCAAAACCACAAACACAACCAACCAGACAAACCAACCAACGTACAAAAACAAGGCAGGCCCCCGGCTGGCACACCAAGTAGGTGCGCAGTGGAACAGCGGTGCCAGGCCACAGACAAACTACTGAATCTGTCTCCCTGCAGCTCCCTGACAGGAGCAGCAAGCCCCATAACAGGGCTAGTCAGAGAAGCTCAAGGGCAAGCCTATGAAGGGCGAACTGAACGTCTGGCAATAAGGTAAGAGGTGAGCTGGGGAGCGCGGGGTGAAGGACTTCCTCTGTGAGGCGTGACGTTTTGACTGAAATCACGAATGTCTGAGTGAATGATGTCCCATCTAAGCCCAGTTGGAGTTGTGGGTGACAAAAGATATATTTTCTATAATAACAACGATGATTGTAAGTTGAGTAAATCATATTTCCCTTTTTTTCCGTTTGATACAAACATATTTTTCGGCCGGCGAGCTGGTTTGGAGAGCAACAGAGTGAAACTTCCGATTAGTATCCCCGATGTGGAACATTATAGTGAGGTTGAGATCGAAGATGTTGATGTGGAAGACCCTGATTATGACCTGAGTGCACCTTTTGGATGACATTGATGATGATGATGATGATGATGACACCCTTGCAACATCAAGAAAAAGAAAAAGTTCGTATAACTCGGTCAATGTTGACGGAAGTGCGCGGTTCTTTAAATGACTGGGCATTTAAATGGCGGCACGGAAATTTAAAAGAGCATGTACATTTAAATGGTGACACATACATTTGGCTTCCCTCTATATATTTACCATGTAAACTAAACTTGTTTTGTACACGTACTTATACCTTACAGGCAGATAAGGAGAACCTTCACTTCAATGACAACAGCCAAGAAAAATACATCAAAGGACAGGTTCTACAAAACTCGCCCAGTCTTCAACCTTGTCACGAAGGATTTCCTGAAAGTGCCAGCTACTCCTGTCAACTCCATCGATGAGGTGATGGTAGCTACAAAGGGACCACGACTGGAAACCCTGCGCCAGTATATTACCAGTAAGTCTGCCCAAGTGGGGTTTCAAGTTATTTGCCAGGCAGATTTTGATGGTTTCATACATGATATCATGATGTACCAGGGTGTGACTACGTATGATGCACAACACACTGAGCTGAGTGAAGAAGAGATGGAGATGAAAGTCAGCAGGGAAAACAGTAGTCGCCCTCGTGAGGACCTGAAAGATCCCAAGACCTCTGATGTGCATGCTGATAACTTCTTCACCAGACTTGCCCTGGCAGAGTACTTCTGGACTAAGTTTAGTTGCAGGTATGTTGGAACTACCAAAGAAAACCACAGTGGGTTCCCCTTTGATCAAGACGAAGGACATGGAGAAGGCAGTCCCAGAGGAACCTTGGACTACTGCTCTTCTGCTGGAATCCTAGCAGCACGGTGGAAAGACAACAAGGCCGTGATAGTCCTTTCTACTGATGCAGGAATCGCACTCAGAACCAGGTCAAGCGGTATTACAAAGCCAACAAAACATACAAGGAAGTGGATTGTCCCGAAGTAATCAAGAAGTACAACGGCCCGGGATGGGTGGCATTGATAAGAGTGACATATTGCCCCACCTGTACAAGACCCCATGAGGGCCAAGAGGAATAACATGAGGCTCTTTGGCCTACACCCGGATCTCTATGTGTGCAACTCTCCGTGTTGTACAAGAGGGACTGTAAGACCCTGGAAGTCCAAACCAAAACCCACAAGGCCTTCCGCCTGGATATATCCAGCAGTGCCAGAGCTAGAAACGAAATGCAGTCAAGGTAACCATAGTCGTGGGCAGGTGCGCCGCAAATTGCGCCGCTGCGCCGGTGGCGCACCTTAAAAACCGGCGGCGCAGCGGCGCCGGCGCGAAATTCTAAAAAAACCGGCGCAACGGCGCGCGGCGCAAGTCAAAAATCCGCGCCGCTGTCCGCGCCGCTGCCCAGCTTTACTCCTGACAACGTTCCGGCCGTCAAGACTAGGATCGTCAGGGAGCTCAAATGACTCAAAGACAGAGGTGGGCAGTTTATTTGATATTGAAAGTAGTAACTTGATGTAGGACAATTTAAATAAAATTCGAGTTTAATTTAGTAAATTTAATATGTAGTATTTCTTTATTTTCTACTCAGGTGGCAGAGAAAGAGGCTGGCCCCTCACAGCCCAGAGCCAGGACATTGTCGACCTCCTCATGGACGATGAGGACGCTCCTGAGGAGAGGAAACAGGACCGGATGAAGTCCTTAACAACGCCGTGCGGTCCTGGAAGCGGGCCCACAGTGAGGACCCCCTCACCATCAAGATGTTCCCCATGGAACACAGGGAGGCCTGGATTGACATGTTCATTAAGTACAACACTGCCCCCCCCAGCTCTGCTGCAGTGGAGAGGCTGTTTAGCGTCGCCGGGGACATCTTGAGGCCCAAAAGGGCCTCCCTGACGGCCTGCAACTTTGAACACCTGGTCTTCCTCCGCGGCAACCTGAAGCTTATGGGGTACAAGTACTTGGAGCCTAAGATGGAGGACAAGGAGGAGGAGGAGGGCATTGAGTAGAAGGATGAGTAGAGACAGAAACTCAGACTCAGTGGGGGGGGCCAATCTGGCTAAATTTACCGCCGGCCGAGCAATATAGCTCACGGGCCATAGTTTAATCTTTAATGAGAATATAGGTAACTGTGATGCCTATTATAAGTTGATTTTCAAAAAAAATGACTTTTTTATACCCTAAAAACTGTTTTTTGGGGGGCTAAATATGTAGAAACTTTGGCACTGCACACAGTTTTTGTATCGGCATACTTAATTAATAGCGGCGCAGCGGCGCGGGGCGCAACTGCAGGGGCCAAAAATAGCAGCGCAGCGGCGCGGGCGCAGGTGGGCATCGCCGCCGGCGCAGGGGTGCGGGCGCAAGTACCAAAATTCAGCGGCGCGCCCACCTTTAGTAACCAAGGCCTCCCTCTCAAGGCAAGAAGTATCTGTTCCCATGCGAGGGCAACGGTGTGAAGTGCCAAGTGTGGAGAAGCGGCAGGATGCCACCAGCCTCCACCTACCCCATCATGTCGAAATGAGACAGGACTGTAAACACTGCTCTCACAAGGATGCCATCCACAGGTCACGGTGGATGTGTGAAATCTGCCAGTGTCTTTCTGATGACAGGAACTGCTTACCAGACTTCCATAAGGATTTCAGAGTGTGATGTCAGTGTGTACAATTGACTTAGGATTTTGTAAGTTTTGTATTTATTTATATTTTTGTACTTTCACGATTGTTTTTGTTTTATACACTTTTAACATAATCATATGTTTCAGTTATATCCTTCATTACCATATAATGTATGATGCTAAGAAACATTTTCAAAGAAAATATGAATTAAAAGTGCAATATATGAAAAATATCTCATAAAAAATAGAGCCCAAAAGAGCCCAACAGGGATGAGCGTGGTCCGTCATAAGTAGCCCAAGGTCCCCAAATGGGATACTTCATTTTTGGTCTATGGTGGCCAAATTTTCAAATTTTTGCCAAAATGATCTTTAGTAAAAATGTCTTGTATAGGCCTGAATTTCAACATACTAAGCCAGTTTTTTTTTATTACAAGGAAATCATCAAGTGGACCATAAAGGGTTAACACCTGCCGCACGGCGGCACCACCGTCGGCGGATAACAGAAGTTGCATTGGAGGGACCGCGAGTGAGGTATCTTGTTGTAGAGTGTCTTTGATATAATTATGAATACAAAAGAAATTCATAATTATCTGAATTTGTTATTGTGAAATTACTTTAGTCTGTTTATTTTTTATTTCCAGATATCTATCAGATCGAAAACAGAAGTTTTCCTAGTTGGCCAGGTGGATGCTAACATCACATCAAGTGGCCAACCACCTGAGCTCTCAAAAAAAGATTATAACAACCTAAGACAGGAAGACAGGTGCTATAGGATTCGTAAAAAAAAGAACACCCTTCCTTTATCTCACACTCCTCATTCAGAGTCCTCTGGTAATAATCCATCTTGAGCAAGTCCATGTTCCCCTTCATGAAGACCAATCTCTCAAAATGATCGGAGGTCAGACTCTGTTCTTTTGGCTTTCATGATGTCAGACACTTGGGAGAACAGTCTTTCCACGGCTGCAGAGCTGGGGTATTGCCGTGTTGTACTTAACAAACACATCACCCAGACGGCACGGGAAAGGGCGGGGAACATGGCCATTGGCCTGGTCCAGCAGCTTGTTCTGCTTCTATGAGCACCAACTCTCAAGCTATTTCCCCATCTTGTTGGAGAGGCGGGTAGTGTTGGTGCCCTCTGTAGCTGTGGGTCCTGAGGTCCTTAAAGCCTGGAAATATTAAATAAATTTGTATTATACATTTTAAGTAAAATTTTTAAGTAATGCGAGTCAGAAAAAAATACTGTTACTGAGAGATACAATGTGACTAGATTTTTATAAAATATATTATTGTACTTGAATTATGAATATTACAATAATATATCTGCATGAAGCTGAAGATTGCTAAAAATTACTTGGATTGATGAACTGTGACTATTGAACTGAGAAGGGAAGATGCAGTAAATCACGATAAAATAAATAAGTCTCACCTTGAAAAAATCATCCTCCTCATCCTCATATGGACTGCTGCCTTCTGAGGTACCCAAGACAAATCTCGAACAGCAGCCTCGATTTCAAGGCATCCACCTTTTCAGGGTCGAGAAGGTGGACCACAGGTAGCTTGAAGAGCTATGCTGTGGCCATAAGAAAATTCATGCAATGAAAGAGGGAGAGGAGTCTGGCCTTGAAACCCTTGGGTCTCTTATCACTAAAAGGGTTTTCCAGGAGGTACTCCAACAATGGCCGGGCATATTTGAATGGCTCACCTTCCATTCCCGAAGGTTGTCCCGGAGTACATAATATGATAGGAAGCAGGACTCCCATGTAAGCCTCCTTCTCCTTTTGGAGTTCACTATCTATAAAAGGGGTAGGGGTAGTATGGGCTAACAATATGAGTCGCCTTTCGGGGCAACGGTGAAACCAGTCTGACCACATTGCCAATCTGGCGCCTTTCCAGGCCCGAAGTGGCACGAAGCGGACAACCCTTCCTCCTCAGATCCCCGGTTTGGAGGTCCCCGCTCCAATCTTAGGATTACATATAGATTAGGATCTTAGTTGAATTTTAGCATAATCGTCCACTGAGTGGACAGGGACAGGAGATTGCAAAAGCACATCATAAGGTAATCGCTTGTCGACACCATACAAAATTAAATGTGGAGTCTTTCCTGTAGAGGAATTTACTGAGCCATTTATCGAAGCCGCTACATGAGGTAGCCAGTCCTCCCAAGAGTCATGAAACTCGCCAGCATAATGGCGAAGGACATCAAGAATCTTCTTATTAGTCCTTTCAACTAGCCCATTGCTCGCAGGGTGATAAGCAGTAATGAAAGTTTGCTTAATCTTGAACTGCTCACAAATGTTATGAAGAATTTGATTAGCAAATTCAGGGCCATTATCTGAAATCAGCACTCTAGGAGTTGTATAGGGACAAATTAAATTTGAAACTAGAGCATGAGCAACAGTTATAGCAGACTTGTTAGGCAAGGGGACTAGAATCACAAAACGTGTGAAGTGATCTACACATACTAGTACATATGGTGACCCTTGATGACTTCGAGGAAGCTGCAATAAGTCGATGCCTACGGTGTCAAAGGACGACTCAGGTAAAGGATATTCAAGAATAGGAGCAGTTCTCGTATTACCCTTGGTTTGTGTACATGAACGGCAATTGGTTACATGTTTCTCTGCATCGATGCGCATGGTAGGCCAATAAAACTTACGACGTGCAGCGGACAAGGTTCTGTCTCGACCTGGATGTCCTGCTTGAGGCATGTCGTGAATGAGTTTTAACGCAGTTTCCACTAGACTGGTAGGAATAACTAGTTGAGTAACAGTGTTCTCGTCCATAGTAACCTTACGACAAAGAACTTCCTCAACTATTGAAAACTGTAAAAGTGGAACTGACAATTTAGGCAATAAAGATTCATCTCCAGACTCTAGTGCATAAATCACTTTTGACCACACAGGATCTTGGCGTTGAGCATTCGATAAGTCTTGTAGAGAGAAATTTGAAGTGTCTGAGAGCACTGGTACTGGAATGTTGCGTGAAAGTGCGTCTGCAACATGATTTTTATTCCCAGGTAAATATTTAATAGTAGGATCAAATTCCTGAATGGTGATGAACCACCGGGCCACACGGCCACAGAGGTATTTCCCTTTAAAGAGAGATTCAGCACTGCAGTGTGATCAGTGTAAACTGTAATGGGATAACCATAGATAATTTCCTTAAAGTGCTTAAGAGCCCACACCACAGCAAGAGCTTCAAGGTGAGTTACTGAGTACCGTGACTCTACATCATTAAGCACTCTACTGGCATATGCAACAACATGAGGGCGTTTCCCTTCAACTGTTTGCATCAAGACCGCACCAACGCCTAGTGCCGAAGCATCTGTCACAAGAGTGAAAGGCATACGGTAGTCAGGAAATATAAGAATTGGCTCCTGTGTAAGAGCCTGTTTCAAAGCATCAAAACTTTGTTGTTGGGGACCATTCCAAGCGAAAGGAACGTCCTTTTTCAAAAGTCGTGTCAGAGGACTAGCAATCGAAGCATAGTTCTTCACAAAGGCACGATAGTAACCCGACAACCCAAGGAAAGACCGTACCTTTTCAGTAGTGGTAGGGGTTGGGAAATTCTTGACGGCTTTGATTTTGCAATCCAACGTGTGGATTCCATCCTTGTCTACAGCATGGCCTAAAAAGTCAATGCGTGACTTGAGAAAACTGCATTTGCGCACGTTAAGTTTAAGGCCAGCCTCAGTAAGTTTCTGAAACACAAGGGCAAGTTTCTCAAAGTGACTGGATAAGTCTTTGGAGACAAGTATGAGGTCGTCCATGTAGACGAACAAACCATCACCTATAATGCCGTGAAACAAGTTGTTTACTAGACGTTGGCATGTAAGAGGTGAGTTCCTCAAACCCATAGGACATCTCAGCCATTCATAATGAGCATTATTTGCTGAGATGGCAGTTATTTCCCGAGATTTCTCTTCTAACGGAATCTGCCAGAAACCAGACTTGAGGGTCCAAACTGGTAAAAACTGTATATCTTCCCTAGATAAGGNACTGATCACGCAGTGGGATCAGATCCAGGAGAAATCCTGGCTGCCGCAGTGCACGAGCCGGCATTCACCTGTTCACTGTCCGGGGATCAGATCCAGGAGATCCTGGTCAAGCCGTACGAGGTTCCGGAGTTCTCTATCCACACTCAGAGCACCGAAAGAGTCGTGAAGCAGGTGACAGAGGCTGCGGCAGCAGTGATGGGGCAGCAGGCCAGAGACGGGTTCATCCGGGCTCGGGCCCACCACCGGGAGACCATGCCTTGCTTCAGGTCTAATAAGGACATGATGGACACGTTCTAGGCCAACGTAGAGGCTGTGACACTGTGATGTAGTGCCTGATGAACCAACTGATCAGAAAGAGCTTACCACGCTAGTCATTTGGAACTCATATTGGTGCATGATGCAATAAACAGGACCAACCGGACACTGCGTACACATTTAAGCATTATTCGACAAGGGTGCAATATAAAAGTGCGATTTTGCTTAGTAAGAATTGCTCAAATGCAAAAATGGAAATAGATAAAATCGTCTTAGAATTCCATTTTACATAGGAAATTGGCATGCCAAAGTTGAGAAAAAGAATTTTTGTTATACGGCGTACCCTAGTGGATAGTGATCCGGTACAGTTAAATTGTTAACTTTCCTGAAGTCGAGCACAGGCCGATAAGTACCATCACTTTTCTTCACCAATAACAAAGGTGAGTTCCAAGGAGAATAAGACTCCTGTATTATTCCTTCATCCAACATGTCCGTTATCATGCCCTGTACCACAGCTCTTTGGCTATGAGTCATACGATAAGAAGGTACATACGAAGGCTGTGCATCAGGTGTGAGCACAATGTTATGCGTGATTTTGTCTGTTACTCCTAAGGGTTTCCCAGGTAAGGCAAGAGCAGGCCTGTGTGTCGCGAGCAAAGCGAGAAGCTCAGGCTTAGCCTCAGTAAAATCCAATACCTGTACGTAAGGTGTTAGCTGCTGGACTATGTCTGCCCGGTCCTCACTAACATTCGTCTTCGTAGAGACTGCTGCAAGAACGTGTGAAGGATCCATCAAGGTCAAACTATTTTATCTCTCAAAGCTGCATAACAAAACACCATTTTTCAGAGTTATAGGGGACCCTGTAACATTTGTGACAACTGCGTCGCTTATGTGATCATCGCGTACCGCTGAAAGCGTTCCCTCAAGCGCTAAGCGACTTACACGGATAGTGTCAGGTATAGACACCAAATAACTGCCGACAGGAGCCTCTTGGACTCTCACCGCAAGTCGAACAGAGCACGAGGAGCCAATATATTGGTCTCCCATGACAACAGCGGACACCACCAAACCTGCAGGGGGAACTGAAAGTTTCGTTTCCCCACAAGTAAAGCAGTCAGGGCCTATACTAGCAGAAGCGGCTTGCTGGTCACTGTTAGGAAGAATCATTAGTTTATCAAGCAATGGGACTGGACTTGTCATTGCGGGGAAGAGAACGCCATTTAGTGAAATTGCTTGGTGCTGTGGAATTACATCAATGTGATGAGTTGCAAGTGATTCTAAACCCAAAAGACCGTCACATTTTAAAGCAAAACTTGGTGTTACTGTAAACTGTATGTTTAAGACTTTAGAATTAGGAGCAAGGCATAGAGGAAGGGTCACAGTGCCCATCACCTCTAGGGTGAGACCTTGAACATTTTGTAGAGTGGCTGTAGAGGGTAACAAGGGAAAATTATATAACTTGTTTAAATTTACGTAAGCACACTCACTGAGAATATTACATGAAGCACCTGTGTCCACTCCAAGAGCAATAGAACTGTCTCGAATGAAACACTGAATTGTCATCATAGAAAGACAAGCAGCAATAATAGAAGGGACTATGAAAAGCTGTGTCTGTGACTTTGTGTCTGAAACTAATCTGGGTTTCTTTGAACCCTGCGCGAATCTTCCCCCGACTGCTGATATCCATACCCATTACCATTACCAACTGCTATCGTCTGGGTCGCCTTCAACCTCAGAACCAACCAACATTCCTCTGTTGAATGGTTTCCACGCTCGTGAATTACACAATATTTCGGCGGAGGGCGAAATTGCATACGAGGCTGTTGTGGTCGTGCAGGAGATGCAAAACGAGCTGGCGGAGGCCTAGGAGGCAAGTATTGTCTTTGCTGAGCAACCTGCATATTGCTACTTTTCTGAGCAGATTTCGTCTCCTTCTTTTTCTGATAGCAGCAATTATCAGTATGACCTTGCTTTCCACAATAGTAACACTGCTTGGGTGCGCGAGTAGGAAACACTGGAGGTGGAAGGGGTGGTGGAGGAGGAGGTAAGGATGAATGAATTTGAGCCTCCTTTGACACAGGCTCTATGGACTCAGATTGTGAAAATGAATTTTTAGGCATCTCACGTAGCCTCTTAGTGAATTTAATAGAAAATTCTAGGTTACCACCTGGCTTAAAATCAAGAGATGAAGCGATACGACGCTCTTGTGGAGTCAAAAAGGTGATATAATACTGAAATTCTAGAATCAGTTTAAATCTCTCTACTGACAGCTGGCCACTTTCAAACCATGAAGCTAGATTTAAAGCCTCCATTGCTTCTGAAGCAATATTAGCAGCACGTGCCTGACCTCTCAACCTGCCAGCACTACCCAACTGTGTGGTCAATGTTTCAGCATATGTAAATGACCACTGGAAGGAGTCATTATGTTGTGCCACCCCAAATATCCTCAAAAAGTTCCTCCGAAATACATCATACTCGTAGTTCAGCATCTTTCCATCAAGGCCTGAAGCACTCATCATGTCACTACAGTGGCGTAGCTACGGGTGGGCCTGGGTGGGCACGTGCCCACCCACGAGAAGCCGGTGCCCGCCCAGGTGTCCACCCACTGGCCACGGCTGCCGTGTGGTATGGGAGCCGTGTTCCACTAGGTAGGACTGAGGGAGCATGCATGGAGTATTATAAATAATTTCTACTGATGACTTACCCTCGACCTCAAATACAATAAATATTTTTTCTCTGCTTGAAAGAAAGAAACATGCCTCTGAGTGAGTTAAATTCATATACTTTCTATTGATCACTTTTAATAGCAACGAGCATAACTAAATTACACCAGTTACCCTTACAAATTTTCTATATCCAGGGCCTACCATCCCACCCCTGGAGGTCACTGCCTAACGTCGCTGTAGGCACACACACACACACACACCAAAAAAAAAAAAAAAAAAAAAAAAACGGACTAAATAAGCATTTTTACAGTGTTTTCAATACCCGAGTTTCGCGATCCGCGAGTTTCGCGCTATGCCTCCGGAAGACAGCAAGCGCGAAACTCGGGAGGGTAGTGTAGCGCACAGCCTACAGCGACGCCCTTCCTCCGGCGTGCTGATGCCAATTTCCCATCCATAAGGGTACCCAAGTTTGATCCTGGATCTCACCACCTCGCACAACCGACTTATTAGAGGACGTTGTGGTGGGAGCAGGCACCCAGCGGCCACATCGGTGTACCACCGGGCACTCGTGCTGCCGCGGCCAGCCTCCTGCTCGTGCACCCTCCGTCTCTGTGCCTCCGCCCGGCGCCTCACAGAGAGGCGCCGGGCGGAGGCACAGAGACGTACATGATACAACTGCACATACGTACATCTGCATTGATTTTAGAGGAGTTAATCAGTTAATCATATAAGCCTATTACCCTAGATAACACTATAGTAGTCGCCAGGGTGCACTAATGTCGCCAGGCGCCATTACCATATAGCATCACTATGATGCGAGGGGCAGTTTAATGCATCGACTACTCTGGCACGAATTCCGCATAATCACGGGTTCCGGAAGTGTCTCCTAATCCACACTCAGTAGCACCGAAAGAGTCGTGACAGCCGGTGACAGAGCTGCGGCAGCAGTGTGGGGGCAGCATGCCAGAGACGGGTTCATCCGGCTCGGGCCCACCACCGGGAGACCCATGCCCTGCTTCAGGTCTAATAAAAGGAACATGATGGACACGTTTCTAGCGAGGCCAACTTAGAGGCTGTGACACTGTGATGTAGTGCCTGACTGAACCAACTGATCAGAGAAAGAGCTTAACAAACGCTAGTCATTTTTGTAACTCATATTGGTTGGCATGATGCATAAACAGACCAACCGGACACTGTGTACCATCGTTTAAGCATTATTCGCAAGGTGCAATATAAAAGTGCGGAGTTTTGCTTTAGTAAGAATTTGCTCAAATGCAAAAATGGGGAAATAGATAAAATCGTCTTAGAATTCCATTTACATAGGAAATTGGCATGCCCAAGTTTGTAGAAAAATATTTTTGTGGGTAGGTAGGGTAACGGTCTTACCCCTAGGTGGATAGTGATACCCGGTACATTTAAAATTGTTAACTTTCATGAAGATCGAGCACAGGCCGATAAGGTCCATCACTTTTTCTCACCAAAAAAGAAAACAAAAAAAAATAACCAGGTGAGTTCCAAGGAGAATAAGACTCCTGTATTAATTCCTTCATCCAACATGGGGTCCTTTACCAATGCCCTGTACCCAAGGCTTCCTTTGCCTATGATCCCTACGATAAGAAGGTACCTACGAAGGCTGTGCTCAGGTGTGAGCACAATGTTATGCGTTGATGATTTTGTTTGTTACTGCCCTAAGGGATTTCCCAGTGTAAGGCAGGAGCAGGCCTGTGTGTCGCGAGCAAAGCGAGAAGCTCAGGCCTTAAGCCTCAGTAGAATCCCATTTAAACCCCTGTACGTAAGGTTTAGCTGCTGAGACTATGTGCTGCCTCGGTCCTCATTAACATTTCGTCCTTCGTAAGAGACTGCTGCACCACGAGAACGTGGGTGAAGGATCCATCAAGAGTCAAACTAATTTTATCTCTCAAAGCTGCATACATAACAAAACAAAAACCAAAGAGACCATTTTTTCAGAGTTATAGGGAGCCCTGCCCTGTAACCTTTTGTGACAACTGCGTCGCTTATGTGATAATGCGCGTACCGACTGAAAAAGCGTTTCCCTTTGCTCGTGCGCTCATTAGTCATAGGCGCTACGACTTGTACACTGATAGTGTCAGGTATAGACACAGCCAAATAAACTTGCCGACCAGTGCCTCGTTGGACCTCTCACCGCCAAGTCGCCCCAGAGCCGATGATCCAATATTTTTCTCACCCATGCCCCACAACAGCGTGACACCCCCCCACCTTCATGGGGAACTGAATTTTTCGTTTTCCTCCCCCCCTATATAATCCTCTTCCTTTCCTATACTATAGAAGCGGCTTGCTGGTCACTGTTATGAAAGAATCATTAGTTTATCAGCAGAGTGGGACTGACTTGTCATTGCGGGGGAGAAGAACGCCATTTAGTGAAATTGCTTTGGTGCTGTGGCAGTACATCAATGTGATGAAGTGTGCAAGTGATTCTAAAACCTCAGAAAAGAACGCGTCACAATTTTAAAGCAAAACTTGGTGTTCCATATAAAACTGTATGTTTAGACTGTTATAATTAGGAAGCAGGCACTAGAGGAAGGGTCCCGAGTCCCATGCACACCTCTCGGGGTGGACCTCAACACTTTTGTAAGAGTGGCTGTAGAGGGTAACTAAGGAAAATTCTATAGACTTGTTTTAAATTTACGTAAGCACACTCACTAGAATCTTACATGAAGCACGCAGGTGTCCACATCACAAAGAGCAATAGAAACGTCTCGATGAAACACTGAATTGTCGCATAGAAGACAAGCAGCAATAATAGAAGGGCTATGAAAACTGTGTCTGTGCTTTGGTGTCTGAAACTATCTGGGTTTTCTTTTGAACCCTGCGCGAATCTTCCCCCCTAACATGGCTGATATCCAGTACCCATTACCTTCCAACCTGCTATCGTCTGCTCGCCTTCAACCTCAGAACCAAACCAAACAATTCCTCTGTTGAATGGTTTCCCCCACCTCAACGGCTACGTGAATTACACATCTTTCGCGGAGAAGGCGAAAATTGCATACAGAAGGCTGTTGTTGTCGGGCAGGAGGATGCAAAACGAGCTGGCGGAGGCCTAGGGAGGCAAGTTTGTCCTTTGCTGAGCACCCTGCATATTGCTTGCTTTTCCTTAGTAGATCTCGTCTACCATTCTTTTTTCTGATGCAATACAATATCAGTAATGACCAATTGCTCTTCCACAATAAGTAACGCCTGCTTGGGTGCGCGAGTAGCGAAACACTGGAGCTGAAGGGTGGGGAGGAGGAGGTAAGGATGAATGAATTTGAGCCCTCCGTTGACACAGGCGCTATGTACTCAGATTGTGGAAACTGCTTTTTAGGCATCCTCACGTAGCCTCTTCGTGAATTTTAAATTGAGAAATTCTACGGTTCGCCACCTCTGGCTTAAAATCAAGAGATAAGCGAATACGGATACCGCTCTTGTGGCGTCAAAAATGGTGATATAATACTGAAATTCCTAGAATCGATGTTTTTAAATCTCTCTACTGACAGCTGGACACTTTCCAAACCATGCGAGCTATCTTTTAAATGCATCCTCCACACAACCCCACCTTGCTTCTGAAAGCACTATTAGCAAAGCACAGTTCCTGACCTATCAACCTGCCCGCACTACCCAACTGTGTGGTCAATGTTTCCGCATATGGTAAATGACCACTGCCAAGGCGTCCATTATGTTTTGTGCCCACCCCCAAATATCCTCAAAAGTTTCCTCCGAAATCCTCATACTCGTAGTTCATGCATCTTTCCATCCGTGCCTGACGTCACTCACGATAGTAAACAAAAGTCATCATGTCACTAACAGTGGCGTAGCTACGGGTGGGCCGGGGTGGGCACGTGCCCACCCCCGAGAAGCCGGTGCCCGCCCAGGTGTTCCACCCACTGGCCACGTGCTGCCGTGTGTTAATGGGAGCCGTGGGTTCCACTAGGTAGGACTGAGGGAAGTCATGCAATGGAGTATTATAAAATAATTTATACTGATACTTAGATTACCCTCAGACCGTCAACTACAATAATCTTTTTTTCTCTGCTTGAAATACAAGAAACCTGCCCTGAGTGAGTTTAACTTCATATGACCTTTCTATTGGCACTTTTAATAGCAACGAACTAACTAAATTACACCATTTACCCTTACAAATTTCTATAATGCCGTTGTGTTAGTAACTTAAAATCTCGGTAACGTGTTCTCCCTCTTGACTGCACAGTTCTTCTCATTATTGGAAACTATGTATTCATCCAGTGGAGTCCATGCAAAATATCCATGCAAATAGTACCCTAAAACAGCAAAATGGTTGGATGTGCAAAAGGAAATGTATTCCAATGAGCAAACTACAGAGCAAAATAGCAACGACTTTCAGTGACCAGATGGGCTTTGCAGGTTATGATACTTGCAAAAGTATGAAAGAGAGACTGAATGCCGTTCTGCGTGTTCATAAAGAAGGTTTGTCAAATGACTGCAATGCTGACCAGAGCTAATTGATTCAAGGGACTTTTAGGTCAAATAGATGCTGGTTTTGCTATGAGGCTAGCCTTAAATGAACGCATAGTTCTTGGTAGGATAAATCACGTTATCAAATTTTGCTGACAAATCAGATTCCATCTTGACATGATACAAGCTGTAGAATTAATTGAAACTCCTAAGAGCCCACCTTGAGAAATGCGGTCAGACCCGCCTCTTTTTGATGCTTTGGGGATGAAGTTGAGATAAACTCAGCAGCTCTGTTTTTGATTACTTCAAGTGTAGAATAGTGTATATCACCATGAAACTGAAACTGTCTAAAAATTGCAGTATTTTGTTGTTACTGATTATAATTAGGAAAACAGGCAGGGAGCACGGGGGGGGGACACCTGATTTCATGTATAAGGCTTCAACACAATTCCACTTATTCTATCCTAATTGTTCTAGATCCGATGTTAACGCGCAATGACAAGTGGGCGCTATTCATAATGAAAGCATGTGAACTTAGGAAAAGCATTACAGCCACTGAATCCACGATCTTCTTCACAGAAATGACAAGGCGCTTCAATAATGGCATGGAGCTTAGAAAGCATTACAGGCATGAATCCCACAAAGTAAGGAGTGCTTATCTTTGAGAAAATGTCTTGACTTTATCCATGGCATTTCGTGCTAATGAGGAGAATCATAACCATAGAGCCTGCACTCGTGTAAAACGCATGTTTGAAGACTCTATAAGGATGTAAGTGACGAATGAAAAGCCCAAAATCAACCTGTTAGATTTAGTGAGAATATCTTTGTCCAGCGATGAAGAGGACATTTCCTGATTTCTACACAGACTGGCCAAAATTTTGTAGTATTACCTGTGTCCATCAGCTTCAGCACCGAGGAACTTGTTCTGCTCTAGAAATTAATCAAAACGACACAGGAGAAATAACAATGGGCAATGAAGAGATTAGGTAATCTTGCCCATAGGGTTTGTCCCAATTGAAAGCCAGTCGAGTTAAAAGCCTTGATTTAGAAGAAATTTGGTTGATAGTTTTGCTGCGAACTCGACAAGAACAGAAGAATTTCTGCTTAAGCTGAGGTAGTTTCAACTTTCTCAGTGGAATTTTTTATTTTTTTCCTGCTGCTTTAAAAACTTCTGCATTTTTTGTTTTATTTTCTTATCAATTATGTTATTTCTATTTTGTATAAGTGGTAATTATATTAAATTTCATTTTTTTGTCATGACTGCTTTTATTTTTCGTTTCTCCATCAGCAACTGGATGAATACCCTACAGTATCAACACACACTCCTCGAATAAAATCTAATAACCTTCCATAGTTCCATACGACATCAATAAACTCTTGATATTGTTCAGAATGCAATATGCCAGGAGGGGGGGGGGGGGGTCTTGGCACTGCAAGTGAAGGTAAGTCCCCAGTCCCACCAAACTCCTCACTGTATGGGACTTGTTCAGCTCATCCTAGTGCCCACCCCATAGGCAGCCTGTGCCTCCCAGTGCCCACCGCCAAAAAAATCATAATACCTAGCTACGCCACTGTGTCACTAGCTAGAGATCCCGGCTTCAATAGGCCCCAGACTAACTACGTCACGAGTTTGTTATGCGGTCGCCGCGGGTGGACCTACGAATGGAAAACTACGGTCGATGGAAGGAATTTCGAGTTATTTTGCGCGAAATTGATTTCCAGGTGCTATATTACTGTGCTCTGTTCTCGCTGACCACACTATGAAGAAGACCGAGGTAATGGCTGATGTGCCTAGGCTTCTACCCAGAAAACGAGTCATAACAGAGCCTCGTCAAAGGTAGCAACTGGTAGGTACGTAATGTTTTCCTAACCACTTGCTTACTTCTTAATGAGACTCCTGCTGTGACTGTTTCCTGGTTTAGAAGCGCTTCGCACATCAACTATCACCTCAGCCTTCTCTAATGCCTGTCAGCGGCATGGAACTATAGCACCTGGAATATACATTTCGCCCAAAACAACTCGATATTTTTTCATCGTCGTAATCTCTCTTTGTAGGCTGTACATATTCATGGTTATAATAGTATTAAATACCTCATTAATTTGGTTCCATTTGTTGTCTTTTCTCATAATAAGTAGTGTATTATCATGGTTTAAGTGTTCCTTGACGAGCCATGATACCTCTTCAGTCTATACCACCATCACCAAACTTTGCTTTGATTTATCTTCTTCCTCCATCCATAAACAATTGGCTAACCACTACGGTGCCATTACCCATACCTTGCCTCATGTACCTTGCTGGTACTGTCGTCTACCGATATTTTGCCCTACACAAATCGGGAAAACTCGCCGACAGTAATGGTTAGGTTGGTATCCGGTCATTTCGCCCCACATGACATTTCGCCACACCATAGAGTCATTTCGCCCACAGGTCTTTCGCCCACACTGATGAGTCTATAGGAGCTAGAGGTTAAGGTTTATATTTGTTATAGTGTGTCGAGAACCCCCACCCCCCCGCTAGGGAGGTTGGATTAGATTGTTTAGGTTAGGTTAGGGTAGGTTACAGATTTGGGTAGTTTTATGTTAGATTTTGGTTAGAGATTAGATTAGATTTTGGTTGAGGTTAGGAATAGGTAATTTGGTTAGGTTAGGTTATCGTGGGTCAGTCCCCTGCTAGTGTAGGTTACTTTTGGTTAGGTTAGGTTATTTTGGTTTAGGCCATTATTCGTCCATTTTTCGCCCACAAGACATTTCGTCCCCATGTAGGTCAATTCGCCCACATATAAGAGTCAATTCGCCCACTCTACAGTCAATTTCGCCACATGATCCATGTCACGGAGTCATGCAACTATATCTTCCTCTGGCAGAAATGTAATAAACCACCAGTAACCTTGGGCAATGACGGTAGATTTCTAGTGTTTGCCCACACTCTCCCACTTCCCCCAAAACCAAGTTTGGGGACCTGTCCGATGCGGGGGTTTTCGGGTGGAGGAACAAATTATGCGTCCGGAAACACGTAATTAAAGAGTTTGTGTAAGGGGGGTAAGGTTTCCTAGATCTAGGGTAATTCCTTATATCTACAGAAATTGCCTAACCAAAATAAATCTTACCTAACCAAAATTAACACTACCCTAGCATGGGCCTTGACTCACCGATAACACTAACCTAACACTAACAAATCTAACCTACTCCTAACCTAACCAAATCTAATCTAACCTAACTAACCAAATTTAATAGTTTAGATAGGTTAGATTTGGTTAGGTTTAGGTTTAGGTTGGTTAGATTTGGTTAGGTTAGGTTAGTTAGGTTAGATTTGGTTAGGTTTAGGTTATCGGTGGTCAAGCCCCCTGCTAGGGGAGTTTATTTGGTTAGGCATTTTCTCTAGATATACGGGAAATTACCCTAGATCTTAGGAACTTTACCCCCTACACAACTCTTTAATTACCGTGTTTCCGACGCATAATTTGTTTCCACCCGAAAACCCGCATTCCCAAAGGTCCCCAAACTTGGTTTGGGGGAAGTAGGAGAGTATGGGCAACCCTAGAATTTCGTAATTTCGCCCAGGTTACTGTGGTTCATTCCTTTCTGCCAGAGGAAGATATAGTTACATGACTCTTGTGACATGGATCGTGTGCGAATTGACTTTAGAGTGGGCGAATTGACTCTTATATGTTGGGCGATTGACTTACATGTGGACAAAAATGTCTTGTGTGCGAAACGACGAAAATTGCTAACCAAAATAAACGCTAACCTAACCAAATTAACCTACCTAGCAGGGGCTTGACACACCTATATGCTAACTTAACCAAATCTAACCTATCCTACCTACCAAATCTAATCTAAACTAACCATAACCAATCTAACCTAAACTACCCAAATCTAACCTACCCTACCTCACCTCCTAGCGGTGGGGTTGGGTTCTCGACACACTAAACAAAATAACTAACCCCTAGCTCCTATAGGCTCCATAGTGTGGGCGAAATGACTCCCTAGTGTGGGCGCATGCTCCAATAGTGGTGGGCGAACTACCCTGTGGGCGAAATGGCTCTATGCTGTGGCGAATGTCATGTGGGCGAAATGACCGGATACCAACTAACCATTACTGTCGGCAAGTTTTCGCGATTTGTGTAGGACAAAAATATCGGTAGACGACAAGTACTATGCCGGTAACATGCGGCAACGATGGGTAATGTCCCGTGGTTATCCAACTTGTTTATGGATGGTATAAGATAAATCAAAGCAAAGGTTGGTGATGTTGGTAATATACTCACAGAGTATTCAATTGGGCTCGTTAAGTAAACACTTAAACATGATGTAGCACTACTTATTATGAGGACGGAAAACAAAAGTGACTCAATTAATAAGTTTTTAATACTATCATAACCATTAATATGTCACAGTCTACAAGAGAAGAGACGCCGATGAAAAAAAACAATCGAGTTGTTTGGGCAAAATTGTATTCCAGTGCTATAATTTTTCCGTGCTCGCTGACAAATAGAGAAGGCCTGAGGTGATGGTTGGATGTGCGAAGGCTTCTAACCAGGAAAACAGTCACAGCGAGTCTCATTAATAGGTGGCCAGTGGTCGGGACCATTACGTACTAACAGTTGCTTACCTTTTGACGAGGCTCTGTTCTGACTCTTTTTTCTTGGTTTAGAACCTCTGCACATCAGCCATTACCTCATTCTTCTCTATATGTTTGTCAGCGAGAACAGAGGCACAGTAATATAGCAACCTGGAATATCAATTTCCGCAAAATAACTCGAAATTCTTCCATCGCCGTAGTTTTCCCTTCGTAGGTCCACCCGCGGCGACCCCGCCTTATCCCCACAATGCACCGATGTAAACAACGTGACGTATTATGGGTAGGGTCCATTGAGACCTAATAAAAGAAACAAATCTTTTTCATTTCTGAAGCACCATTACTGTTCTGCATGATATCCTCACATTGTGAATAAATCACAGAGCTTGAACGTGTCTCTTCCTCCCCATAAATCTACTGATGGAAGACTCTTGGTGTAAAAGTTTAGAATGGTTTGACATTTGGGAGAAGACATATTGGCTAACATTAGGTGTGGTAGATGTGTCGAGGAGCAGTAGTAGTAGCAGTAGTAGAGAAATGGTGTATGAGGCGTGTTGATACCACACTAGCTTCATATGTGCAGTGGCGAAATATTTGAAATAGAAATGTGCCGCTTCCTCAGGACAATTGGCGTTCTCTAAAATAAGTGTCATAAATTACCTCAAAAGAACTACACCGAAGTCCACCCACCCACGACCACACAGTGCACTTACAACAACTTTAAAGCACTCATTAAAACTTTACTTGACTACAACTTTTAACAACCTTACCTTGTCCATGAAACAATAACACCCACAGATAACTCGAAGAGTTCCCCTTAAAAATGTAAACGACGCTTGCCTTTCAAAACTGAACTTTTTCTATTTTTTTCAGGCTCACTTCAAAAAACTTTATAGGTCGCTAGAAAAGAAATGTAGCCACTTTTTACCTTGTACTCTTCTCACAAGAACCTCTCGTAACTAGACCATTATCTAATAACCCTTGTTTTTCGTTGTTTGTGTAACACTCCCAAAATTATTGTGTTAAGGCCTCTTCCATTTGCACATTTCAAAAACCAGTTCCGGAACCCAAAAATTCAGGCTTTCCTTTTCGAAAAAACCTGGGTCCGAGGAAAAGGGGTTAGTAACTCAGCAATCCCTTGAACTTTCTCTAACTACATTGAGAGGTGGGTGCTTGGGGTAAGTTTTCAGGTTCATAAAAAAAATTGTCCCCTTGGGGCCCCTTTTTTTCTCTTATGGGAAAGGGGTTTCCGCAGCCGTCGGAGAGGATGTCAAGGGCATACAAGAGGCAAACTGGCTGGGGGTGGCCAGCGTTCCCCGATCTTAAACTTGATAAATCCCTTCACATAGCAGCTAGCTGAGTTATATCCTCTTTATCTCTCTCTCTCGTTATCTCTCGCTAATTTTCTCTCTCTCTTTGTTATCTCCCTCGTTATCTCTCTCCCCTCGTTTTTCTCATTCCCCCTCTCTTTCCCTTCTCCTTTTCTCTCCCTCTCTCTTTCCTCTCTCTCTCGTTATCTCTCTCTCTCGTTACTCTCTCTCTTTCCTCGTTATCTCTCTCTCTCTCTCGTTATCTCTCTCCGTTTCTTCTCGTTACTCTCCCCTTGTTTATCTCTCCTCGTTTCTCCTCTCTTCTCTTTCTCCCCTCTCTCTTTCTCTCTCTCTTTTATCCCCTCTTTTCTCGTTTCTCTCTCTCTCTCTCCTCTCCTCTTCTCTCTCTCTCCCCCTTCTCTCTCTTTTTCCTCTTTCTCTTTCTCTCTTCTCTCTCTCTCTCTCCCTCTCCCCTTTTCCCCTCTCTCCTCTCTTCTCTCTTTTCTCTCTCTCTCTCTCCCCCCTCCTCTCCTCTCTTCTCTTTTCTTCTAAATTGCCTCGCCAGCTGAGTATGTTTTGAAAAAAAAAACGGGTTTTTTTGCTTTTCCATTTGTGCACCAAACTAAAACCCCTAAAACCCAAACCCCAACCCGAACTGAAAGAACTGGTTCATGAAATTGGGGCAAAAATGGAAAGACCCTTTTAAAAATGTTTTAAATAACACTATGACAACCCATTGGTAACTTTTCCGCAACTTACGAATCTGGCAACATTTCACACCATTCCACCTCTTGGCGAGATGTGGCAACTCTTTCCACTTTTCCTCGCCCCTCTCCGCCACTCAGAGCGCGACGCTTTCAAAAGCCCGCGAAGAACATAGATGCCGGAGCCAGTAAACTCAAGGAAACCTGTGACGTATTTTCTAGCCACTCACCGTCTCAATACGCCGTGACGTCACTTAAAGCACGAATCACAGAGCAAGAGTGCTCTGACGTCACCCTTTATGGCGCGCGCAGACCCTGGGCCAGATGCTGAGAGTGAGCTAGGGCGCCCTATCCACTAGGGCGCCTGTGGTAAGGCGAAACGCCCTCCCACCGCAATGCTCAGTCGAGATTGCTGCCTTAGTGGCACCGCTAAAGGCGCTGAAAACTAAGGCATGGTCAGACCCTGACTTAGTGAGCTGCTGTGGGCCTTTGACAGACATTCATCTTCTGTTTATAAAGCAAATACAGCCTTGTTTCAGTTCCTAACAACGTAACAATTGGTGTTTACGTATTAATAGTGTTGAAAGGTGTGTATGAATTGATCGTGCAAGACTAATGCGGCATTATAGGGTGTTATATGCTGGTGATAAGAAATGTTGTGTTGTGTGTTTTGTTAGGGGCGGGCGCGGGCGGGCGGGCGGCAGGTGCTCCGCCCGCACTAAAATGTTGTACTATTATAAGGTATTATCATACTACCAGATGATATTTAGGACAGCTGAACATAACTTCATCTTCACGAGACATTAGTGCATATCATGAATGTATAAAAATTGCAGTAAACTATACCTATAATAAGATAATGAGAGCAAAATGAAATCGTGTATAAACTTTTTTTTCACCTTTTTTTATCATCTTCTCCTTATTCCTGGAATGTTTGCTTGCATTAAATTTTCACTCACTGTCCCGGAATCGGCACACACCTTAACGATTATCATGGCGTATGGCACGTCCTAATGCAAAAATATATAGTGGTCAAAACCTGCGTTGAACGTCAAACTTGTTGATGAAACAGCTTTTGGCCGGGGGAGAGCGGTTGCCATAAGTGCTTGGTGAGGGAGGGAGTGACAACATTCCTTGCTTCAGCAGAGACGTGTTCAAGCCTTGTGATTGGTCGAAGCTGCCTAAGCAGCGCTCAGATAGGCAACGTGATTGGCTAGTAGGATTCTCGGACCACGCCCACGCCATAGGCCTTGGAGGTGTAAGGCAGTGCAAAAGCCCCTGAACTTTCGAGGCTATAGTCGCTATAGGCTTTAGTCGGTGCCTTAGCCGGGCCGTTACAAAAGCGCCTGAAGACGGGTAAGGCGCTCTTTTCGCCTTACCTCTATGGCACTTCTCAGCATCTTCCCCCCTGTTTCCCTTAGATCACATAGGATCACAAAGGAAGGAAAAATTTTCACTAGTCACTTCTACCACTTCCTACTGTTTATAAAACTGGGAAAAGTACTCACATTAGCGCCGGTACTTAGCTGGCAGTGAGATACTCTTTGTGACGATGCAGTCCTGGGGCCAGATCCAGCAAAAAAGTGTAAGTCAAGCGGTGTAAGTATGGTGTAAATGCTACTCCGGCGCAACCCTCGCCCCCTCTTGCGCCGAGGCTGTTTGAATAATCCGCCGAGATGGACTTACACCGGGCGCAAGGAGGAGTATCTCGGAGTATCTCCACAGAGACAGCTGATTGGCTGGCGAATACATTGACGTCATCCTCGCTAATAGCGAATCACAGCAGTGTTTATATTATCTATTCAGATCTATCAGACAATCACAAGGCTGTCACGAGATAAATAATGTTTACAAACATTAATCAGCTGATTACTCAGCTGGCATCTGGGTTGACACAACAAATCGATGTATCATGTTTAAAGCGATAAGGAAGGATTTGATGATGATTATTGAAGAATTTCGTCATTTCGTATTGACGCAGCTGAGATGGATCTCTGCTGTAACCAGACAGCTCTCTCGCAGACTACCCCGAGCAGAGAGCTGTCTGCTAGTGCTTATAGTGTTGGCCGAAGCCAGCACCTCGGGAGGCGGGTTACAAACCCCCGGCTAACACCCGGTACCCATTCACTGCTGGGTGGACAGGGGCTCGGGTTTTAAGGAAACAGCCCAACTGTTTCCTCTCCACCCGGGGATCGAACCCGGGACTTCTCGGTTGTGAACCGAGTGTGCTTCCCCTACACTAAGGGGATACAGTTGATTCGGGCCGCCAGTTGAATCAGGCCGCCTATATTAAATGCATACTGGACGAGAGTTTCGCGGTCGTTTTCAGAGACACCAACTATTTTTTCTTGGCCTACAATAGGTGCTTGTTCTAACGGAGATAGTTTTATTTTGCGCAAAAAAAACAAAACAAAACAAAAAAAAAAAAAAAAAAAAAAAAGGAAAAAAATTCAACTTAACCTAACCCATAGACCACTGTATACCTGGACTGCGCACGGAAAATCGGCCCGTCGCACAAGGAGCTGAAGTCGGAGGGCCGCTCGGATTCATATATATATATATACGGATCATATAGACTGGTTTATCAGTATATCATATATACTGTAATCTTCGTAAATGTTTGTTCTATAGTATTATCAAATAAAAAACAGTAAAACACGCTAAAGAAATGCCATTACGAGACTCTGAAGTAATATGCATGAACTTAATATTCACTTCAACTCTTCGCCATTTAAAACTTTGCGAGTCAACTTTTATCATGAAGGGTATCAATAGAAGCGCAATTTTATTAGCTTTCCATTGCTATATTTTGTTATCTGATAAATGAATTAGAACCATGCATAAATTAGCGTTAACTAAATAAATAAAATCAACAATCGGGTAATTTTCCCGATTGATGAGGTTATTTATTTACTCAACGCTAATTTATACATGGTACTAATTAATTTATCAGAAAACAAAATATATAAGCAAATAAAAATAACCTCATCAATCGGGAAAATTACCCGATTGATGATTTTATTAATTTTTTTAACGCTAATTTATGCATGGTTTTAATTAATTTATCAGATAACGAAATATACAATGGAAAGCTAATAAAATTGCGCTTCTATTGATACCCTTCATGATAAAATTTGACTTGCAAAGTTTTAAATGGCGAAGAGTTAAGTGAATATTAAGTTCAGCATATTTCTTCATAGTCGGCGTAATGGCATTTCTTTAGCGTGTTTTAGTGTTTTTTATTTGATAATATTATAGAACAAACATTTACGAAGATTACAGTATATCATATATACTGATAAACCAGTCTATATGATAGTCCATAGACCACTATATCTCTTTGTCGGGCGCCCCGCAGGCCCCTATGCAGCCCCGCAATTCAAAACATTGTCGCGTGAACAGTCCAGGTATACAGTGGTCTATGCCTAACCTTATAGGTTTTAATGAAATCTAACCTAACCTTATAGGTTTTAATGAAACCTAACCTAACCTTATAGGTTTTAATGAAACCTAACCTAACCTTAACCACAAAGTATACCTTTTTTTTTTTTTATGGGTTTGCGCAAAATAAAACTATCTCCAATAGAACAAGCCTCTATTGTAGGCCAAGAAAAAAAAATCGGGTGTCTCTGAAAACGACCGTTAAACTGCCCTGTCTGCTGGGTATGCATGCTACTATAGGCGGCCCGAATCAACGGTACCCCACTAAGGAGTACCATTGACAGTACAGATTGACCAGAAATAAACAATTTGGAGGCAATAATTTAAGGCGCAGACATCCTGATTGACTTTTAATAAATATTTCTAGGGCAATAATGGGCCAGCCATCCTGATTAACCTAATAATTCAGGGACAAAAAGGGGCAGACATCATGGTTGACCATATAATCATATAATTCAAGGGCGTTAAGAGGCAGACATTCTGAGTGACCTAATCGTATCATTCAGGGATAATGAGAACGGTACCTGGTACTCTCGTCTACCGAAATTCTCGTCCTGACACAATCCGGGAACTCTCGCCGAATGTAATGGTTAGGCTAGTAGGATATTAAGGGAAAGATACCGGTAAAAATGAACGAGGACTGCGCGGTCATTTTATGAAACACTGACTAGATTTTCCTTGCCTAAAACACTGGGGAACAATTTGAAAAAAATAAATTGTTGAGTTAGATTTTTGAGCTTATTTAAACTAAAATTGGCATGCTGATTCCAAATCTGTAGTCAGTTTTTTTCTAGCACGTCAAGTTTTTTCTCCACAGCTTACCCTCCAGATAAGCAAAATTCCACTTGTGAGCTGTAGTAAAACTTTTTTTGTTTTGGCAATTTGTTTGGCGCAGTCCCTATTGGCATTCGGTCTGTCTTCGTGAAGATATGGAGATGTAAGAGAGTCATTGAGTTATTGCAATATGACAAACACAATTGGATCATCTGTGTTGACCTTAAAAATGGTGTCCTTCCTTCTTGGTCAACAACGTGGATACACAAAGTATCCCTGCTTTCTCTGTATGTGGGATAGCAGAGCTCGAGAGAAGCATTGGGTTCAGACGAATTGGCCTCCGAGATCTGATCTTAAACCTGGAGATCCTAACATTGTACATGAGCCACTTGTTGACAGGAAGAAAATAATATTCCCACCTCTGCACATAAAACTAGGTCTCATGAAACAATTTGTAAAAGCATTGTCAACTGATGGCGACTGTTTGAAGTACACATCTTGGCATTTCCTGGACTGTCAATTGAAAAATCAAGGCCGGTGTGTTTGATGGTCCACAAATTCGACAGCTCATCAAAGATGAACATTTCAACGGTACTATGTCAGACCTTGAAAGAATGCTTGGCTATCATTCAAAGACGTCGTCAAGAACTTTCTTGGAAATACACGTGCAAGAATTACACAGAAATTGTTCAGAAACTATTGGAGAGCTACAAAGCGCTGGTTGCAACATGAGTATAAAGTACTTTTTTGCATAGCCATCTTCCCAACTTTCCGGAAAAAATCTTGGTGCTGCTAGCGACGAGCAAGGTGAACGATTTAACCCAAAGATTTGAAGGTTATGGAAGAAACGTTACCAGGGTAGATGGGATGTGCATATGATGGCTGACATTGTTGGAGCATCAAACGCGATAGTCCTCAAGTTGAACACTCCAGACAAAGCTACAACGAAAATTTTTTACCTTAACCGCACACAGTTATAGCCTTATCCTTTCTAAAAACATGATAATGTTTAAATAAACATTCTATCATGCCTTTTTCTTTAATTTTCATTGTATGTTAACATTTGCAACTTTTTATAAAATAAGCATGTTACTGTTATGTACAGTATTTTTCATTTTTTTATGAAACGAAAATCCTACAGTTCAAAAACTTGACGTGATAGAGAAAAACTGAGATCAGTTTGGATTCAGCCCCCAAAAATTACTTAATAACAAGTGTCAGACCTAACCAACAAAAATTTGTTCCCCAGGGGAAATTAGTGCTTTGGTAAAAATGGACGAGGACTGCACGGTCATTTTGAGACACTGACTAGTTTTCCTTGGAAAATTAGTGTTTTTGATAAAAATGGACGGGACTGCGCAGTCATTTTCTGAAACACTGACTAGTTTTTCCCTTGCCTAAAATGAGTGCTTTGGTAAAAAAATGGACGAGGATTGCGCGGTCATTTTCTGAGACACTGACTAGTTTTTCCGGTAAATTTCTAGTGTTTGCCCATACTCTCCCACTAACCCCCAAGCAATTTTGGGCACCTGTGGGAATGCGGGGTTTCGGGGGGGAGCAAATAATGCGTCGGAGACAGTAATTTAAGAATTGTGTAGAGGAGAACAAACTCCCTAGATCTAAAGTAATTTCCTTATATCTAGAGAAATTTTTCCTAACCAAAATTAAACCTAACCTAGCGGGGGGCTTGACCCACCGATAAACTAACCTAACCTAACCTAAATCTAACCAAATCTAACCTAACCTAACCTAACCAAATATAACCTCCCCTTTAATCAATAATACCCTAACCAAACCTCCTATAGGTTGGGGGGCCTCTGGAAGGGGAGGTTGTGTCTGTATGAGTATTAGTCAAAGACAACTATATCATTCTACAATATGTACTATAATATGTATATAATTGGTAAAATTCTAGTGTTTGCCCATTTCTCTCCCACTTCCCCCAAACAGGTTTGGGCACCTATGGGAATGCGGGTTTTCGGGTGGGGACAAATTATGCGTCGGAAAAAACGTAATTTAAGAGTTGTTTAAGGGGTTAAAATTTCCCCAGATCTAGGGTAATTTCCTTATATCTAGAGAAATTTGCCTAACCAAAAAATTAACCTAACCTAGCGGGGGCTTTACCCACCGATAACCTAACCTAACCTAACCTAAACAAACCTAACCTAAACCAAATCTAACCTAACCTAACCCAACCAATCTAACCTAACCCAACCTCCTAGCGGGGGGGATGGGGGGGGGTTCTCAACACTTCGGTCATTTCTGTGAGGATCGTCAGGTTCACACGTTTTGGACTCAGAAGAAAAACCAATGAATTTTCCCTAAATCTAGAGAATTTTTTTAATTTCCATAACTCCCAAAAAATATGTGGTTGGACGCATATTTTTTACCCCAGCCATATACCTGCATTCCCCCAGGTCCAAGCTTGTTTTGGGGGGAGGGGGGAGTATGGGCAAACACTAGAATAATACCATAATTTAAAAGGGTTTCGCGGAAGTGCATTAATACTGTACAGTATACTAAACAAAAAATAATATAGAAAACGCATGTGGTAATGGCGGTAGTGACCCCCGCAGTTATCGTTCCATTATAAATGAAACAACCCAAACCCAGAAGTCTTGCCGACATTAAAGTTTCGGCGGGGTTCCACTGTAATAGGTGCAAATGAAAAAATAAAAGGTATTTCGTTATTGGAGAAGTTTTTCGCTTGTCCCAAATAATTTAAATACACTTCAATACAATACATGGACATTGGTTTCGTAACTGTCAAAACCCCAGATCCCCAATCACTAAACTAACCCCCGATATTTGGTCCCTGAATTCACAAACACGGGAAAAAGCTGTTTAAATATACAGATTGGGTACTGTTATGTTAAAAATAAACGTAACTGTCGCTTAATAGGAAACTCTCGCCAACGTAAAAAAAAAGGAACATTCTCGCGGTGGCGAGCATTCCTTTTCCCTTCGGGGGGCTGTACCATTAAAGGCTAGCAAACGTGACCCAACTACCATGCAGGGGCAATGAGGGTCAAGCGTCCCGAGTGACCTAACCATAGTGCAAGGTCACTTTAGGGCAGGCATCAGAACAAAAGTTTCATTCCAAAAAAGTCCAAATTACGATATAGTGAAACAACATTAATCTAGCCGCGGGATGCCAGGGTCGCGTCGTCCCACAACAATTCTGCTCACAGGACTCCGCTAGTGGTCTAAAAAACTGGTGCTGCCCCAAAAACGAACTAATACAACAAAAACACCGAAGGCAGTCCCTACACGGCCGAGGCGGCCTCCCACAAGGCTTGTAATCTCCTAAAAAATTTGTAAACACACGCCGCTGCCAACTACCCAAAAGGCTTATATTTTAATCCTTACCTCGGTGGTAAAAGTCTATTAGGCATAATAAATGACATTTTATTTATATATATGAGATACACCTTCTCTACCCCCTCCTCATCGAGGTGATGTAATATACGCCCCCTAAAATTGCCCTGTGACGTCACGGAAATGGAGTAAGTACGCTTGCTGGGTCCAGCCAGGGAGGGTTGGCGCAGACTTGCACCGAGGGGTAAAGTCTGGCGTTGTGACGTCATCGATTTGGCGCAGATGTAGCTCCTGATCCCAAGAAAGTTTTCGAAAGAGGAGTATCTCAAAACTTACACTGACATACACCGGCGTATGTGTTTGTGGATCTGGCCCCTGGTTATGGGTCCATCGTGACCGATCGTGACGCTCGTGACCGCTCGGCTAAGGCCACGAAAAGTTAGTGCGTGCACTAAAAAATCGGGAAGCTCCCCGATGTTTGTCCCCAACGCAGCGCTATCGTAAGTCTATCGTGCCCTATCGTTATCTATGTAGCAGCTTCGTGACACTACCGTGATCGTTTATGTCATCGTGACGATAAGAAACCGTTACGCGCGCTGTCATCCCTACCTTCCCCCCTTTCCATTCACCTCCACCCACCCTCTACTACCTACCCCCTCCTCCCTCACCTCATGGTGACACCCCTCTCGTCTCCCTACCCCTATACTCCCTCACCACGCGGTGAACCCCTTCGTCTCCCTACCCCCCCCTATCCCATCACGCGGTGACACCACCCTTCGTCTCCCTACCCCCTACTCCCATCACGCGGTGACACCACCCTCCCCCTACTCCCTAAACACGTGAAGATGCCACCCACCCCCTTGTAACCACACATATCCCCACCAACACCACAACGCCTTCTCCATCCCCAACCCTCCTCCCCCCCGTCTCCCCACCAACACCCCCTTCTTTATTACAACCCCCTCCCCCGTTTCCCCCCCTTCTCTATCACCAAAACGTAACCAACCCGGGTTTCTACTATCTTTATCTTCCTTCTCCATTGCCATGGCAACATCCACCCACGTGTGAGGCTCTTGACGCTATCGTGGTACGTTCATGGCACCGTCATGGCACAGTCGTGGTTATCGTAGCTCTATCGTGACGACAAAATGACGGTTGATTTTCCATTCGTGACGTAGTCTTACAGCTGTCATGACTCCATCGTGACCATCTTACGACCATCATGACACATACGTACAGGCAGCGTGACATTGTTGTGAGGCTATCGTCGTCTGCGTTTATCGTGGTCAAATTAAACGATAGCGTCAATAATCAAATTGGTGGCGCTATCGTGGTTCGATTATGGAATGTGTGACAGGGGCTTTATAAGGATTACGCCGCGCCACGAAAGGGGGTAAACAGGCGCAAGGTATAAGGTAAATTATTTATCAATATCATTACTTTTGTCATGACTATTTTTCTGTGATTTTTATACGTATTAATGGTATTTTTCAGCTTTTACCAAAAACCCCAGCGAATTTAAAGGATAAATAATAGTTACTCTTAAAAATATATTGTGACTGTTTTCTGTAAGGATTGCTTAAAATTTGTAAGGGACATCTCTCTAAATGTCTCCTACTCAAACTGCTGACATTTGTATGAGCAATTACAAATTACAAAGGCACTCTACCCTGTGTCCAGCAGCAAAAACAAGCACTCCCTCCTGCCACGAGGCTGTCTTCATCACACTGGTGCTCGCTCGCTATACAGGTGCTTGATCAGTTTCCAGGGTATAATCGGAGCCTTGCATTGATTAATGAGAGGGATGAGAACGGCTCATCGATGGATGGTCTTTGATAAGGTATTTGTTTGTTTGTTTGTTTGTTTAGAGGATAATTCCTCAGAGCCATAGTGATCTACCGCTGCAGCTTAAAATGTTGGCCGAAGCCAGGGGGGTCACAAACCCCCGGCTAACACCCGGTACCCATTCACTGCTGGTTGGACAGGGGCTCGGGTTATAAGAAAGACCACCCATCTATCTTCGTTCCGCCCGGGCATCGAACCCGGGACTTCTCGGTTGTGAGCCGAGCGTGCTAACCACTACACTACGGGGTACCCGTAGTACATACACCCGTAGGAGTATAGCTGCAGTGGCAGATTTAGTCCGCCATTTCTGTCCCAATTTCAACTGAACTTTGAGGGAAGGTTCTGGTCATCTTTGAGATGGGTTTAAGCTATATTTGGCAAGGTTTATCCAATTTCTTCATTAGTTAAGATTTTATTTTTCAGCCTGGGGCCTACCTGACACAGGAGACACTTTTATGGTTATGCTTTTCACCTCCCACCAAGGGCGTAGCCAGGAAAAATAATTTGGGGGGGGACCACCTTCCAATGATGGTTGAGGGGTGGTTGGCGAGCGAAGCGAGCCTTAACAGCTGGGGGTCTGGGAGGCGCTGTAAGCCCCCCAGAATTTTTTTTTTGAAGATATGACTTAATTGGGGGCATATTGAGCCCTATGGGGGGGTCATTTATTAGTTCTGTACATGATATTCAATATAGTAAAATTGATTAAATTATACCACACTCCTAAAGTAGATGGTTGAATTGGGGGGGGCCATGGCCCCATTGGCCCCCCCTCTGGCTACGCCCTTGCTCCCACCCCTGCTCTCTCCTCTCTCTCTCTCTCTCTCTCTCTCTCTCTCCCCTCTCTGTCTCTCTCTCTCTCTCTCTCTCTTTTCTCTCTTCTCTCTCGGGGGAGGGGAAAAAAAGAGAGATTTTTCAAAAACCCGGTTTTGCGTGTACAAAGCCATTCGGATTTTTCTTTCACAGCGCAAACTTATTACGGGTAACTTTTGTAGTAAAACAATAAAAAAATTTTAAAATGAAAAAAATTTAAATTTTGTAGTTCAAATATTCTCATACAAAATTGGGGGTTTTGCCCAGGGCCCCACACAACCCCAAACCCGCCACTGTATACAGTGAAAGGGGTGTTTTTAATTGGGAAAACCATCTTTTTCCCAAAATTTTTTTTTCCCAATAAAATTTTTTTTAGTTTTTTTGTGCAGTTTTTGTAATTTTATCCATTACTCATTACTAAGAAGAAAGGGAAAAGGGGAAAAAACTTTTTTATGCAGTTGAATTTCTTTTTTACAATACGATCGGGGCCACCGAAACCCTTTTTTTTACAGGCTCGTCCCCCTAAAGAGGGGAAAACCCCAAAAAAAACTGTTAAACCATTAATTTTAATTTAAAGGGTTTTGATTAGCTTTTGCCCCTGCGGGGATTTTTCTTTTAGGGAATTTTTTGAAATGTATACTCAAAACTTAGCTTTTGTTTTTTTCCCCGGTGAAGCCGTTCGCTTATGCCCGGCGAGGGACGTAGGCCACGGAGGTCCAGAGGGCAGGCACCCGGTCCATAATGTCCGATTCCTGCACCTGAGGGTGTCGCCGGGGAAAGGTGGGGGAAATCCCAAGAAGTAGTAAATGTTGTCTTTTGAGCAGGCCCCTGGGGAGGCACGGTCAGAAAAAGGGCCCAGAAAACAGTAAATGGGGATATTTGAAAAAGCGAATTGTTTTTTGTGGAAAACTTCAAATTTTAAGCGTGAAACTTTAAATAACAGGACCCAAGGACAAAAGGGTTGAGGAAAAATAAATTTCCCAAAATCCCCCCGCACGTTTTCGGGAAAGAATATATTTTTCGGGGAAGTAAAAGCCTCACGCCCGGGGTTTCCCTGGCCTGCTAAAATTCTTCCCTACGGAACCCCCATCTGCTGCCACGACATTATGTCGGGGGCCCCAAATCCCCGGGGGTTTTAAACCTAAAGGCGGACAATATATATTTGGAAATTAAAATTTTCCTCGAAAAAACCACAGAAGAGTTTAAAGTTATTGATCATTACCAGGGAAACGGGATGTGCCGTTTAAAGAAAAATTTTTCTGTCTCCCATGTTTCCCCTGCGAACATTTGGCAATATTTAATTTTCGATAGAGAGTTAATTTGGAGATGGGAAATGGAGAAAGATAATTATTGTAGTGGGGCTGAAACAATCAAAAAAATTCATTTCCCCAGTAGATACATTACCTGGTGGTGTTGATGCTTTGGAGTAAAACCTTTAGTACCTCTTCATGATACAGGGGGCCTCCGGGGGGCCGGGTGAAGGAGATGCCCCCCGGGGTTAAGGTTTCCCATGTCCGGGGCTCCATGATGAGCGGAACTGCTCGGCTCGCCCCCTGTGTTGTTGTTTGTTTCCTGGAGGGTTTAAGGGAGAAAAGGGGGTAAATACTGGGGTGCGTTAAAAGTAAGGGGAAAAAAGTTTTTTTGATTAAGGCGGAGAAAGGGGAACGAAAATTTATGGGAAAATAGGTGAAAATGGAGGTTTTCACTTTTTTTGGGAAAGGGAAAAAGGGAGGTAGAAGGGAAAGGGGCAGCAGTATTCATAATGGGGAAAATGAGGGGGAAAAAGGTAGTGGTCGTACAGAGAAGAGGTTTGGGTAATTTGTTTTTTGGGTTTTGTGGGAGGTTTTAAAGGGCCCAGGGAAAGGGGTGGGGGCAAGGGAAGAAAAAAAATAAATTTTTGTTTTGGGAAAAAAATAAGGGGAATTAAAATATACCTCAAAGGGAGGATGGGGGGCCAACAAAATTTTTGGGGGTATAGCCACCCGGCTATAAAAATTTTTATTTCCCAAGTAAAACGTCCCCGACCATTTCATCTTTTGATTTTTAAGGGAGTCAAAATATAGCCCGATCGAGTATTCAAAATATGTTTTTCACATTTGGCATCCATTTACCCGTTTTTAAAAAGTCCGCATTCAAAATTTTGTAAAAATTTCCCCCTGCTCCCCCAAAAAACAATGTTTTAAACAGCCCGACGACGCACCATGGGGGCCGGGGACGCACCAAAAAGGGGGCCCCCAGCACCGCCTGATACATATGCGCGGAGACTCTGAGAAAAATGTAGTTACTTGGGGAATTTTTGGGTGTTTCTGATATATTTTTTGTGCGATGTGGCATGTACTTGCATCCTGTGTGGGTGCAGCGTGGGGCTGTCCCTTTTAAACCGAGAGCTTAGCACCCATTTGCAAACTGTGGGGCGACGATATATGTGTGCAGATGTGTGCAGCGGCGGCAAGCGGCGGGTAGTAGCAAGGCCACCGAGATGAGAGGCTGCAGTACCCTGGCTACTACCAGCCGCTCCCCGTCGTTTCCAATGGTCTGCACACATATATCGTCGCCGTGTGGGTTGTGAATGGGTGCTAAGCTCTCGGGAATGGCACGGCTTTCTTGCCGTGCCCATGCAGGATGCAAGTATGTGCCGTGTCGCACAAAAATATACCAGAAGCACCAAAATTCCCAAAGTACTACATTTTTCTCAGAGTCTCCGTGTGTCTGTGTCGGGCGGGGCTGGAGGCTTACCTCTTGTGTCGTCGCCACAGTTTCGCGCCACGGCTGGAATGTGGCTGTTGTTTTTTTCCCGCGCTTTTTTACAAAAGTCATGTTTTTAGGGAAATAAGGCGTGAAAATGAATAATTTTTTGTGGATTAGGTATTTTGAATGATTCAACATAATTATGCAAAGAAAAAATGGGTCTGGACGATTACTTTAAGCCTGGATTCCTGGGCTGGGAGCGGCTCGATGCCTAGGCGAGTATGTAACGACGTCGCTGATTGGCTGATAGCCTCGGGCAGGGTGGCGATGGTGGTGATACTTGCCTCGTCGCAACCCAAAACCCTTGCGTTGCCTCAGAAAAATATTCATATTTCTTGGCTTTACTCATCTCTTACACAAGATAGGCCTATTTTGTTTGCATCAGTAAATCAGGCAGTGATTGTTCAACAACAACACGCCATTCATAACTCAATAGGGTAAAAAATAAAGTCATGACTGACTACACTGGACAACAAATTTCAAAAAAAATTTATTACTGGAGATGTGTAAAGTGATTTAGACTAGTTTGGGTACGCTGATTTCAAAAATCATAACCATTTTGCTGTATCACGTCAGGATTTTGAGTTACAGAAATACTCCCATTGCCTAGAAGTCAGGATTTCAATGAAATTTACAAAAATTCATTTATTCATTTATTTCATCATGAATGCTTCAAAATTATAGAAATTACAGAAAAACTCTACTAGAATGTAATTAAAAATGCTTTAGGCATTTGGCTTTGCGTTTGTGCTGCTCTGTGTCAGTTTCACGATGCAGGAACCAGCAGAAGTCGCCCATCATGTTCGGGTTGTGCCGCATTTGGTAACGCGTCTCCATGAGTGAAATCTCTTGGTGGAATCGCTCGCCGTGCTCGTCCGAGACAGCTCCCAATTGTCAGGGAAGAAGTTCAGGTGCTGGTGTAGGAAATGGATCTCAGGACATCCTGGAGCCAAGTTGTCCTGAAGGACTCCACAGCTGCTGCCACTATTTCTTCATAGTTTGTCGCGAGCGCTCGTTCCACAAGAAGTTGTCCGTCACAGCTTTGAAGCTCCTCCACGCTGCCAGCTCTTTGGGGTTTAGAGTTGTCGGAAAGTTTCGTCCTTCATTACCTCTCGGATTTGCGGTCCAACAAAGACACCAGCCTTGATCTTAGCTCCGACAAGGTGTTGCCAAACTTCTCCTTCAGGTATAAAAAACCCACGCCCATTCAGATCCATTGCCCGTACAAAATTCTTCATCAAGCCGAGCTTTATGTGGAGTGGTGGAAGGAAAATCTTGGCTGGGTCGACAAGGGCGACATGCTTCACGTTGTATCGACCAGGTACATGCTCCGTCCGCTCTTTCCAATCATTCTTCGTCGAGTGATTCTTGTCGTCTCTGCTATCCCAGAGACAAAGGAAGCACATGTATTTCGTGTAGCCTGACTGCAGCCTAACAACAGCGCCACCACTTTCAAGTCTCCGCAGATGTGCCAGTTTGAAGTCATTGTATTTGATGGAATCAAGCAGCTGCCGCATAGTCTCATAGGTCTCTTTCATGCCGAACGCGTGAGCCAGTGGGACTGATGGTTTCTTGTTGCCAATTGTGGAGCAAAACAGCCTTCAAGCTGTTCTTCCCCGAGTCCGATGAAGAGGCGCCAGTCTGCAGGATCGTGATCACACCCAAGTTCTTTCAACAGACGTTGATGTCACTGCAGAATGTCATCGTGTCTTACATCTCAAAGACTGAGCCATGTCGCTGTGACGTGCTCTGAACAAGGATATTTGGTGTAGGTTCAAGTAGATTCCACTGCTGCAGCCTTGATCCAAGCAGCTCTGCCTTCGCCTTTGACAGCGAGAGATCTCTTACAAGATCATTTAACTCTCCCTGGTTCAGAAGGTGTGGTTCTTGTTCTTGAGTGTCGGGTTCAAAAGGTTCATCACCATCCTCTTCGCCACTGCTTACAGTTATGTTCTGATCAGCTGGACATGTTGGAACGGGGTTCTCGTCAATCATGAGGCACGGGTTTACGAGCAGAGACGCAGTCAGCGTACTTGATGTGGCCTTATTCTTCCTGTTGAAGCCGGCGATGCTTGTGCAGCAGAAATAACAATCATCATGATGATTCTGCGGCTCACGCCATATCATGGGCACCGCAAATGGAATGCTCGCGCGCTTGCCCACCAACCACTGAGTCAAGCTGAGTGGCAGCTTGTGCAGCAGATGTGTGGTGCCAGCTCTTTTCCTTGGTCCCCCACCTTACACCCGAAGTAGTGAAAGTAGGCGGCCTTCATTTTCACTGCCGTAGATACACTTCGCTGTTGATCTTTTTTTGGTATACCGACCACAGACATACAGAAGTTGTCTGGATGATTGGTTACAGGAACGTCTACTCATGTTTAACTGAAAGAAAGAAGAAACAAAAATTAGTAGTTATATAAGTACGTTATATCGTAGTTACGTAAGAGGTGGTAGGCTGCAGACTGCACCTCTAAAAGGTCGCTGTCTGTAGCTAGATTTGTATAGCGTATTGATTGCGGCGTGATGTGGTTGGTTGCGCGTGGTCTAGTTTGGTGTTAAAGAAAGTCGTTTCTCAAGAGCGCGTGACTTTGTTCTGCGCGCAGCCAACGGCTCACAAGGCCACAAACTAGACCACGCGCAACCAACCACATCACCCCGCAATCAATACGCTATACAAATCTAGCTACAGACAGCGACCTTCAGAGTGCAGTCTGCAGCCTACCACCTCTTACGAAATAGGCATGTTAAAGACATATGGAATTGAAGCATTCATGATGAAATAAATGAATAAATGAATTTTTGTAAATTTCATTGAAATCCTGACTTCTAGGCAATGGGAGTATTTCTGTAACTCAAAATCCTGACGTGATACAGCAAAACGGTTATGATTTTTGAAATCAGCGTACCCAAATTAGTCTAAATCGCTTTACACATCTCCAGTAGCAAACATGTTGTTGTCCAGTGCTATCACAAGAGTAGGCGGACTTTTAGGTTTTCAGTGCATTGAAATGTTGTACTCCTACCCAATATAACCAAGCTACCAGATAATAGTTATGAAAGCTGAGCCTACCATCGTGTTCATAATACATTGCTGCATATCATGAGCATAAAAAAATTACAGTAAGACTACACTAATATTAAGATAATTAAAGGAAAGTAAAAGAGTGTATAAACATTATTTCTTGCTTATTTTGCTTCAACTCGCTCTAACTCCATATGTTTTGGTCACATTCAATTTTCAAGAACTGTTTCAAAATCCTTATACTTTTCCGCTTCCTGTGGTATGTAGCACGTACCAATAAGGAAAAGAGTAGGTGGTCAAAATGGCTAAGAAAGTTAAAACTACTACTGCAAACTGGCACGACGGGTGAGCATTGCTCCTATACAGGAGAGACTTTTTCTCGGGAGAGCTATCAGAGGCTCCACCCGTCACGGCACCAGTTTGAAACAGTTTAACTTTCTTAGCCATTTTGACCACCTACTATTTTCCTTATTGGTACGTGATACATACCACAGGAAGCGGAAAAGTATAAGGATTTTGAAACAGTTCTTGAAAATTGAATGTGACCAAAACATATGGAGTTAGAGCGAGTTGAAGCAAAATAAGCAAGAAATAATGTTTATACACTCTTTTACTTTCCTTTAATTATCTTAATATTAGTGTAGTCTTACTGTATTTTTTTTATACTCATGATATGCAGCAATGTATTATGAACACGATGGTAAACTCAGCTTTCATAACTATTATCTGGTAGCTTGGTTATATCGGGTAGGAGTACAACATTTCAATGCACTGAAAACCTAAAAGTCCGCCTACTCCTGTGATAGTCAGTCATGACTTTATTTTTTACCCTATTGAGTTATGAATGGCGTGTTGTTGTTGAACAATCACTGCCTGATTTACTGATGCAAACAAAATAGGCCTATCTTGTGTAAGAGATGAGTAAAGCCAAGAAATATGAATATTTTTCTGAGGCAACGCAAGGGTTTTGGGTTGCGGCTAGGCAAGTACCACCACCATCGCCACCCTGCCCGAGGCTATCAGCCAATCAGCGACGTCGTTACATACTCGCCTAGGCATCGAGCCGCTCCCAGGAACCCAGCTTAAGTGAATAGACTATAGTATAGTGCAGCAGATAATCATAGCAATTGTGCAAATTATGACTAAAGCATGAAATTTTTACCAGTGTTAGTACATACCATAAGGTTCATTTTCAGATCGGGAGGTAAGTCAGACTTGACCTCTGAGGATAGTGAGAGGTCAATGACCTCAATTACATTGAAATTGTCATTTTTTCACGATTCTGGTGCAGTTTGTCTGTTTTGGGAATCATTAAAAAGGTATGTTGCCATGTGTTGGTCCCTTTATCTTCTGGAGAGCCTATTTATACATAATCACAGGATGCAACCATGACTGAACAAGTGCTTTAAATGAGGTCAGTGACCTCAGAAAACAAATTTATTGAAATACACATTTAGGTTATTGTGGTGTCCAGAACAGCTTGCATGAAATCGTGTTGTAAGATCATCTGTGGAACCTTAATTTTCAATGTGCACTGAACATAGTCTATAAGCTTAAAGTACAGTGATGTCAGTTACCTCAGACACATGTATAGCACATACCGGTACATGTAATACACACACATTATCCATATAGACGCATAAATATAAAGGTGTCTGATTGCACCTAACAGTCTCCCGAACATGCACATAATGCAGTGCACTTGAGTGCAGCCTTGGTGCACTTGCAGCGGCCGGCACATCCCTTCTTGCAGCCGCAGTGGATCAGTTCGTGGCAAGATTTTGATGCCTCTGGCAGTGTCGTCCAAAGAGGCTGCCACTCAAAGGCCTCCTTTGTCCAGCCCCAGTCAGATGGGATTGGTAACTCTGGATTCAGGACCAGAGTTTGGTTCCAGCAGTTGCCCTGGAGAGATGCACGCTTGATGTGCTGCTGGAGTGCTGCCTGCGTTGGGGGAATGTTTTTCAGAGCCCTAGACTTGTGTGCGAAGAGCTGTTTCCTAGCATCGTTCACTTCCATGGTGTCACTGGTGCGGTCATACATCAGCACAATGAAGGGCTCCAGCAGTGACATTGACTCCTCACTCACATCCCTTGGCATGCGTAAGAGTTCTTCAAAGGCATCAGTCACCTGTGGGAACACTTTCCAAGTCTCCCAGGCAGTCTTCTTCCCTCTGCCAGCGAAAGAAGACACAGCTTCGTCACAGACACAGAGGGCCAGTTTCAGCAGCAGGAGGTCGGGAGAGGCCTTGCAGGACGTTGTACAGCCGGTGCAGTGAAGTGCTTCGTCTTCATGGCAGCAGGTGGCACACTTGTGTACACTGATGGCAGAGTTGCTACCGACTTGGCGGAAGAGATTTCTTGCCCAATCACCACTACATCACGGTCGAGTCCGCCATTCGTGTGTGATGGATGTTGCATTAGGGAGATACCTGTGCCATGTCAAGAATCCTTGGCTGTCGCAGAACTGGGTTATGGTCAATATTATCGACAGCCCAGTAGTGAACATTCGCAGCTTGGGTGGCAAACACTTCTTCCATGTTGAAGCGCTGGCAGCACATTGGCAATGTCTGCTGTGAGCTGTAAACTATCATATGACACACGCATCCCTGGCTACAGTGTGTCAATCAGACCTCTGTCCACTTCAGGCAGTATAGGCTGCTGCACCTCTGAATGTTGAGCGCTCAAAGGCACGCATGCACGCACGCACCGCACCACGCCCCCGCACGCACGCCGCACCACGACGCACGCAGCACGCCCCACGCACGCACCACGCACGCACGCACGCACGCACCACGCACCACGCACGCACGCACCACGCACGCCGCCGCACCCGCACACACGCACACACCACAAAAACGCACACACACACACACACACACAACACCACAAGAATTGCATACTGACTGCTAAGTTTTAGAAAACGGGACGATCGAATCAAAAAGCGGATTTCCCCTCGAATAAAAAAAACTGCCGGGTAGTGCATACAATTCCCCGTAGAACCCCTGTTTTTTCTTCCCCGTCCAAAACACAGCCCGTACGTGCGTCCGGCTGAGTCCCATTTTCCTATCACCACCACGCCCCCATAAACATCACGCCCCTGGGGGTTATGGGAGGATACCAGTAAATGGGAATAATGGGGAAAGGGACGGAGGCGTGAGGGGGGGAAAGTCGAGGAGGGTGGGGGGTGATTTTGCGTGCATTTTTATCTTCCCCTTTTAAAAGCTCCCAAAAACCCATATACAAAAATTTAGTTTTTTTCACGACTTGCTTTTCATTCTGGAAAATTTTTTGCAAAAACTCACACTAAACCCTGTGTTTTCTTCCTCCCATGCTTTAAAAAGCCTCACACTGTAAGTTTTTTCACGCGGCTCTCTCCATAACCTTTCCCTTCACCCCCTCCTTTTCTATCCGACTCTTCTTTTTCCCCTCTTTTTTTTCTTCTATCCCCCCACTCTGCCCCCCTCTCCTAACCCCGTCGTCCATCCCCCCCTGTCCCTCACTGTACCCCTCCTCCTCACCTCCGTCCCCCTGGCCCCCTGTCCCTCACTGTACCCCTCTCTGCCTCACCTCCGTCGCCCATGGCCCCCTGCCCCTCACTGTACCCCCCTCCCTCACCTCCGTTCCAGGCCCCCTGTCCCCACTGTACCCTCTCTCCCTCACCTCCTCGTCCGGGCCCCCCTCCCCCCCTCTACCCCTCCTCCCTCACCTCCGTCGTCAGCCCCCCTTCCCTCACTGTACCCCTCTCTGCCTCCCCCCCGTCGTCCATGGCCCCTCCCCTCACCTACTTCTCCTGCCTCCCCTCCTATCCATGGCCCCCTGTCCCCCCCCCCCCGGAGTCGAGGGGGCCGGCCCCCCAACCGTCTCGTTGGGTGTTTTCCCCAGACCCCCCACCACGTGTTCCTGGGGGTGACCCCGGGGAATTTTTGAGCGTTATGACCTTTCACCTCAATCCGGGCCTAAGAAAAAAATTTGGGTTATTTTTTCGTCTATGGAGCTGGTATTTAAATTTTTGTTGCGTTATTGTATTATATATAGGATTTTAAAAGTGTTAATTAAATTTTATAAAAATGAGAATGTTTTTTTATTAATATCAAGGTTTTATGTCGAAAGATGTGATCAATGTGGGGGGATGTCATAATTTGAATTTTATTAAATGTACAGTTTTATCTTCATTCTTAGGTTTAATTTCTTTCTATAGTTTAGAATATTTTTAAATATAGACTGGGAGTATAAAGTCCTTATTTGTTATAATTGCATTTTTCCTTGAAAGAGGCATAACCAGCAAATGAATTTTTTTTTTTTTTTACTTTGGGGGCCCTTACCCCTGAAAGAAATTTTTTTTCTTTCGAAGGGCTCGGGTTTTTTTGGCCCCTGCACATTCTGGGGGTTGGATTGTTCCTCAAAAACTTTAATACGGGACAAGAAAGTAACCGTGCCACACCCCCCCTCTCTCCCTGCAGCGCTCCACAGGGGGCGCCCTCCCAGTGAACACCCCACAAATTCTTTAAATTTCCTCGACGGGTAGTTTTTTTGTATGTGGGGGTTTGAGGGGGAAAAAAAGGGTGTTATCGACCAAACAAGCCGCCACACCCCAGTTTTGCTGCCCCCGGGCTCACTAATCTTCCCGGAGCGTGACCCCGTACTCTCCATGGCGGTTGGACAATATTTCCCGGGCACCTGTTAGGAGGGCATTTTAATTTAGGTTCTCTCATTGCCCTGGTTTTGCACCATACCCCTCTATTGCCTTACCTAACAAAAGATTTAATACCACAACCAATTCCCGCCATTCGGCCCCTTCCATGTACCATCTTCCCCCTTGCATGCATTCACTATTGTGACTTCCACCCCTTAGCTTTTTGTTTCTGCAAGTCTAAAAATTTCTTCACAAGCATTTCTGCGGTGATCCCTCGGGCGGGGTGGCCCCCGACTCCCCAGACCCTCATGCTGATTTTTGGAGCCGGCGTGTCATCCAGGCATTCTCAGTTTTTTCCTGGGGGTGATCCCAAAGAATGTTGTGTGTTGTGTGTGTGTTGTGTGTGTGTGTGTGTGTTTGTGGTGTGTGTGTGGTGTGTTTTTGTTGTGTTTGTGTGTGTGTGGGTGTGTGTGTGTGGGGTGTGTGTTGTGAGTGTGTGTGTGTGTGTGGGGTGTGTGTGTGTGTGTGTGTGTGTGTGGGGGGGGGTTTGTGTGTGTGTGTGGTGTGTGTGTGGGTGTGTGTGTTGTGTGTGTGTGTGTGTGTTGTGTGTGTGTGTTGGGGGGTGTGTGTGTGTGTGGGTGTGTGGTGTGTGTGGTGTGTGTATGTGTGTGTTGTGGTGTTTTTTCACACTTCCAAGTGTTTGGCTTGTCGTCTGTATCGCTGTCTCATGCATACCTTGAAAAAGGAAAACCTGTGCTCCCTCACCTGCCCATGGGCGCCTTCACGCCCCTCCGTGTGCACGTTATCCGCTTCTCACTCTACTTCTCCCAACCAGTAAATGGCAGCTTCCACTCCCCCCGACCGGTCTTGGGCGAAAAAAATTCTCAATGTGTAATGAAAAAAATACATCAAAACCATTAAACCATTTTAACTTATGGGGAAATGTTACGCGCTGGTCTGGGTGCCTTCGGTTTGGCGGAGTTGGAAATTTTTCCACTTTTTGCGTTTACCAGGGTTTCCTGTGGTCACAACACCTCGACTGTCGTGCGGGAACACAATCTCCTCGCTATTCACAGCAACATAACCCTCTGCTATCACGCCAAACTCGACCCTTGCACTCTTCCAAGCCCACGAGCCAGCTCATTCAGATGAACCTTCACCCCCTTTTGTATACCATTTCACTACCTCTGGGAGGCCCATGATTTTGAAAAGTAATCAAACCACACTATTTCATTTTGTTTATTGATACAGGTGCTTCAGTAAAATCAGGACAAAAAGAGTGCTTTGAAACTCAAAATTTGGGGGCGAAATCGTAAATTACTCATTTTAAAACCCTTCGACCTACAACTTTGGGGAAAGAGGCCAGCTCTTTTACTCTGGGTAAATTATGTTTGAACTACTTTGTCCCTTGCCACCTTTTCCCTGACTTACTTTTAGAGACGGTAAAAACCATCCTGGCTGACGCTCTCTTGGGCCCGCCTCTCTAACCAAAAATAAATTTTGATCTCTATCCCCCCTGTCATGGAATTATTGGGGTAAAACTTTTTTCATTCCAAGGTTTTGAAACAATCTAACTCTTCCAACTTGTTCATACTAAAATTGTCTCCTCCACTGATCGACTCTCCGCTCTAAAACTCTATTCCAATGCACCCCACTGACAAATTCGATACAAGTGTTTTCCCCACCCTAGTTCTCCATTGCCTGCCTAACCAACTTCCCCACCCAACCCACGTCGCGTTCCATGGTCCCCTTCCCTCAAAAGTAAACGAAGTTGTGCTTTTATATCCACAGACTTACCACTCTACCCTCCACCCCCCGAAGCCTCACTTAAAAGGTTTTAGAAGACAAGCAAAAGCATGCCGTGTGTCTCGTCCACTTGACTTCTTCCACCTCATCACGCAGTAGAGTTCGAGAAAAAGGTTTTTTCGAACGCGATGCCTTTCTTTTCCTGATTCAGCAGTCTTTTTCTTTTGCTTTTCCCTTTAGCATGTGCAACTAAACTCGGGGCAAATCAAACCTTTGTGGGGTTTAAACGTCACCAAATTCCAGTCCCCTTCACTTGGGTACCGTCTTTGTTCATTTTACGTCTCCCCAGCTACGTTCTTCTTTGAATTTTCCAAAAGCCCTTTTTTCTTAAACTCCTTTCATTTCAAGAGTCTCCAAATTTGTCTGACCTTAATCATTTGAAAACCACAGCCCATCCGTTTCACGGAGACTTATTCAATTTCTTGACCACTTCCGGAGTATTGTTTCTTTCCCAGGTGGGCACTCGGAAAAACCAAACGTCGTCACTCAAAACATAAAACTGACAAAGGGTCCCCAAAACCTGTCTACATCCGCTTTCGCAGGGCCCCACAAAAAAAATGCCATTGTCGTCGCATTGTCTCAGAAATTCTGACTAAAGGGAATCATTAAAAAAATCATCGGGCCCTTTTTAAAAACCCCCCAATGTCCTTGTTCCAAAAGCTCAACGAATGGGTCCTGTATCGATTTCAGAGCTCTCACAAACTACTGTTCCTTCTCGGTACCCCGCCAGTCCTCGGGGAATTTTTTTGCAAATTTTAGGTGATCAAAACCCTATTTTCTCCCCTTGTTTTGTGCTCCGGCTTCTGGAAAGTCGCCTTAAAAGAAACCCGGAATATTTTGCCTTTTCTACCCCCTCGGGACATTACCAGTACTGTCGCATCCTATGGGTCTTTCTGGTCCCCACGACGTTCCAACTTTTTAATTAATTCCATATTCCGGGTTTAATGGGAAATACCTTTTTTTTCCTACCTGACGACTTAATAGTTTTCTCAAATCATCCCAGAACATCCCAGAAACTCAGAAAAATGTTCCTCGTCTTCAGGGCGCGCTTTAAACTTAAACTCTCAAATGCGCTTTTCTACGCAAAAAAAATTTTTTCTTGGCCATTTATTAACCTGACATATTCAAATTACATGACAAGGGCAGCGCTGCCAAAAGATCCTACCCATCATGTAGATCAAGTCCCTAGTTTCATAGGGCTTAGCTCCTATTTTCCGCAGTTTTTAAGAGGTTTTGCCCATTGTTTTCCACTCACTTCACTTTTTAAGAAAGATGTGCCCTTCCACTGGGCAAATCGAAAACGCTTTCTCTGCTCTTAAGCACGCTCCCCACTTCTGCGCCGTCCTTGCATACCCGACTACATAAACCCTTCATTCTCAAAACTGACGCTACAAATGGTCTCGGGGGCTGTACCTGAGACCGATGGTAAAAAAACTCCATCGCGTATGCCTCTCGTCTCTTAACAAGGCGGAGAAGAACTACGGGGGACCCAGATCGAAGCACTTGAGTCATTTAGTCCTTGAAAAAGTTTTTTGTTACCCCTTCATGGGTACCTTCAAGGGCCTTACGGGTCTAACCCTTCTTCATCTCTTCAAAGGGCCAGGACCAGTCGGACGCATGCTCAAACCCCTACTTACAATTCAAGATTTCATGCCCGATTTGGTACATTTAAAAGGAAAAGCTAACGTTGCTGCAGCTCTTTCTCGCAATTGCATTACTGCCTGTTACCACGCAAAAAATCCCCATTTTACACATTCTCACGATGATCTCTACATGCTCAATGCAAAGACCCCCCATGGCAAAAGGGCATCTATTTCCTTGAATCAGATGAGACTCCAACCTTCCTCAAATTCCTTCCTTTTCCCCTTACCTCTTCAGGAAAAGTTGCTCTACAAAGCAACCACACTCGGCAAGCATGAACCATCTCGTCTCATCCCCACTTCTCATTCCCCCAAATCTGCCCATCTGTCCTTAAAATCATTCATACATCCCCAGGGTTCACACCTGGCAAAGAAGTCCTTTACAAACTAGCTTAAATTTTCTGGAAAACCCTGAGAAAAGGATATCCAGCCTTTTATTGACTTGTGCTACTTTTGCACGAAAAAAAGGTATTACATGCTCATTTCCCCTCTCATATCCCGTGCCTTCAGCCCATGCAGTTTTTTTGCCCTTGACTGTTAAAACTACCCCTTTTCTGAAAGTGGAAATCAATTTTAAGGTTTCGTAAAACATTTTTCACGTTTTTTTCCATTCCCGCTCCACTGCCAACAAAGCGTACAAACGTGGCACGTGCATTTTTGATCAGTTATTTTTCCCCTTTTCCCACTCCCAAGGGTTTTGTTGTCTATAACGGGACTGATTTTTTAATCAATTTTTGATTCATTGGCAAACGTTTTAATATCGGAAGTGTAATGTTCTTTCTTTCCGCCCCCGTGCTAATGGTTTTTGGTAGAACGTCGTAACCGTAAATCCTCAACACTTTACGCTCCATTTTCCCCGATACGGACACCCCCTTTTAGACACCTATACTCCTCAGGTGAGGCTTTTTTCAAATTTTACCCCAACAAGTTTTCTCAAGACCCCACATTCATTCTGTTTTTCTCAGGGCAAAGACTTTCCTTATGATCTTTTTCCCAACCCTCTAAGCCCATATACAACTTTTTATGATTTGTCAAACTAAGGTTCACACGTTCTAAAAATACACAGTATCCCAATCACTTCTCCTCGAAAGCTGTATGCTCCCAATCACAATAAGTCATTCCAACTTCACACTTGCGTATTGTAGGTGACATTGGTATTCCCCCTTTTTTGGGTCAACACTCCAAAATTGACCCCAATTTTTAAAAACCCCTTCCGGGGGTTTGCCAAGAAAAATGGGAAAAAGGTTCATTTTCTTTACTTAACGACGGCACTACGAAAGTTGCCCGTTTATTCCTGAAGAAAATTTCCCCGGGGGCCCTTTACTGTGAGGAACCCCAACCCGTTCACGGTCCTCACCCCAATCCATCCCCGCCCAAAAACCCGCTACTTCTACCACCTTCTACTACTCCTTCTCCCTCACCTCAATCCCCTTTAGATCCTTTTCCCTTTGTACGTGTAAGTAAATTTTTTCCTTTTCTCTATTTTTCCTGTCTATATGATGTTTTTTGCTTAATTTTTGTACATTTTGATTTTGTGTCAATTTTTTCGTACTCTTCTGTTATTTTTGTACCATGCCGGATCCTTCCCATTAATGTTTTCCACATTTTTTTTTCCCAGTACGACCTTTCCATGTGTCATTTTACTGTTTTCTATTTACATTTTTTTTTCCTTTTTTTTGTGTCCCTCAGTTTATCCCATCTCCTCTGTTCATTTTTCCCTTTTTATTCTTTTTTCGAGATGAGGACTCTCGGGGGGCGTGCCGAGCCTTGTAGTTATTTTTAAGGTCCGAGGTATTATTGTTCTGTTTTTCCTGTGTAAAAATATTAAATATTTTTCAACTTTGGAGCCCGCGACGGTTCCGCACTTTTTCCTGGGTACGTCAGCCCCCCCGCACTGGTCACCCGCCCAGGGCAGACACAACAAGTTTTGGCGGGGAGGACAGGCCCCTCCCAAAAACTTGGGAAATACGTGTTACCAATACCTTAATATAATCCACAAACGTCCCTTCTCATTTTTCCCCTTACCCCTACGGGGATGTTCTCTCCCACAGGGGGGGGTTGCTGTCGGGGCAAAGCCCCCTTAATATGCTGTCGTTGTGCATTTGTGTTAGGGGGTTTAGGAAAAACTTGAACCATTGCCAGCTTTCCGCTTTTTGCATGAAAAAAATTCATTTTTAAACCCCTTTTGGGTGTTTTAGGCGCGCTCCGGCAGCAATGCTGATATTTTAAAGTCTGGGGGTCAATCTTGTATTTATGATGTCAAACCTTTTTCCGTCGTTTTCCCTGAAAAAAATCTCTGGCCCCGCTTATATGCTTTTCCCATCGCACACTGAAGGCTGATGTAATAAGTACCGTCATTTGATGGGTGGGGAGGTTGCTCAGTGTAAATTCACCCATGTTGTCGAGAAAAAGATGATTTGTGTTCCCTGTCGGTTTTCAACAAAAAAGGTAAAAAAAGAGAGAAAAAAAAAGAGTAAAAACAAGAAGACCCCCCCCCTCCCCCCCTCCCCGGGCCCCAAAAGCATAGAGTTATTTGTATGGGAATTTTAAATTAAAAATTGTCAAAAAAAACATTATTTGCCGGTGCCTCAGCCCGGGGCATTCTGAGCATTTTTCAAGGGGCAGGCAATGGGTGTGCGCCGACCCGTCACGCACGGGCCCGAGGCTCTAACCAAGGTAAAGATTGCTACGCATGACCATGGGGTACGCATATCTTTTTCCTTCGGCATTCTTGATTCTTTGCGTACATTCTATGCGTAATACTTTTACCTTGTATCTAAACAGGGTATTTAGGATTGCACGCAACAGGGCATGGGCTCAAATTTGGTGATATTCATTAACTTCGTAATTTTAAACCATTTTTTTTAATAACTACATAATTTCCTGCATCATTATCTTTTGTTACAGTCTGGCCAAAAGAAACCAATTAGTGTTTTCAGAAAATGTTTATATTGAAAATGTATCTTCGAAAAACATACAAGGGTAACTTCAGCAATGCTTTCATACATGAATTTTTGTATTTGAAAATAAATTACTCAAAGAACAAGGATCACATGGATCAGCCCCCCCTCCCCCCTAAAAACTGGTATGGTCTTAACAACCCCAAAGCGCCTACCTCCTTTTTTTCCTGTTTCTTACCATTCGCGGGCCCAAAGGTGTCGACGAAGGGCTGCCAGGTGGCCGTACCCCGACCCCTTTAGGCGCCGTTCGTCAGTATAATGATGCGATCAACCACCCCTGGTTTAAAAAAACCCCCCGGTCTCCCGGCAGGCCCGGGGCAAGCACACACTGGGTCGGGACTGGGGTGGGGTTTTGGGCTGAGGCTGGTTTTGCTTGTGAAGGGACCTTTTAGGGGCCCCTGCACCCGGGCCTTTTTTGCACCTTCGGGGGGTTATTATCCGTGGGGGATTCGCCCCTCCCACAAAGAGGCTCCCACTGCAGGGCCAGGGACGCCGCCGCAAGGGCCCCCAGCCAGTACGCTCGTCATCACTAGAAATCGGGAAAATTGTGAATACATAAAAAAAAAAATTTACATAAAATAGTGTTTTTTGAAGAAAAACCCGTAATAGATTTGTGCAAGATGCACAAGGCCTAAAACGAAACTTTTTATCCGATGCCTGCAGATGATAAAGAATCATTCCTGCTTTCATGATGGTCAACTACCGGATTTTGTAGTCTTCCTAGATTATGTAACATTTTTAGAAATTAGTTAAGTTAACATGTGGTGATATCAGGGTAAGGTAGTTACCGTGTCACTGGCAGACTGACATAAAAAATTCCCGCTTTATATGCTTACTCCATTAGTGCAAGCTGCAGAACCAGTTTTAGTCAGAGTGGGCTGGCAGAGAGAGAGGTACGGATGCAGAATGAGAGCAAAAAGAGTTTTGTTTAAAGAGATATCAGCTGGAGAGCATAAGAGAGAGAGAGAGAGAGAGAGAGAGAGAGAGAGAGAGTGAGAAGAGGAGAGAGAGAGAGAAAGAGAGAGAGATAACGAGAGAGATACCGAGAGAGAGAGAGAATAACGAGAGAGAGAGAGAGAGAGAGAGAGAGAGATAACAAGAGAGAGATAACGAGAGAGAGATAACGAGAGAGAGAGAGATACGAGAGAGAGAGAGAGATAACGAGAGAGAGAGATGCCGAGAGAGAAGATAACGAGAGAGAGAGAACAGAGAGAGAGATAACGAGAGAGAGAGAGAGAAGAGAGAGATAACGAGAGGAGAGAGAGAGATAACGAGAGAGAGAGAGATAACGAAGAGAGAAACGAGAGAGGATAACGAGAGAGAGAGATAACGGAGAGAGAAAGAGATAACGAGAGAGATAACGAGAGAGAGAGAGAGATAACGAAGAGAGAGAGAGAAGAGAGAGATAACGAGAGAGAGTATAACGAGAGAGAGATAACGAGAGAGATAACGAGAGAGAGATAACGAGAGAGAATAACGAGGAAGAGAGAGATAACGAGAGAGATAACGAGAGAGATAACAGAGAGATAACAAGAGAGAGAGAGTACGAGAGATAACGAGAGAGATAACGAGAGAAGAGATAACGAGAGAGAGATAACGAGAGAGATAACGAGAGAGAGAGAGAGAGAGATAACGAGATATAACTCAGCTAGCTGCTATGTGAAGGGATCATATCAAGTTTAAGATCGCAGGAACGCATGGCCACCACCAGCCATGTATGCCTCTTTTATGCCGTCTGACGTCCTCTCCGACTCGTGCATGCGGAAAACCCTTCACGAGAAGAGAAATAGGGCCCAAGGCGACCATTGTTTGTTATGAACTGAAAACTCTACCCAAGCTACCGACCTCTCAATGTGAGTAGAGAAAGTTCACGGGTTTTGCTGAGTCACTACGCGCTTTGCCTCGGACCCAGGTTTTCGTGCGCAAATGGAACGCCTGAACTCTTGGGTTCCGTGAACTGGTTCTTGAAATGTCGCAAATGGAAGAGGCCTTATGTAACTAAATACGTACTGAAATTATTTGTAACTGACTCGACTTCGAAGATCGACTTCGTGAAAATTTTGAGGCAGTATTGACAAGAAACCCAGATATTGAAGTACTACATTCAGTCAAAGGAGTTTTGCAAGGAGAGGACAGAAGCGGTGTCACATTTCCTGAAGGAATGGGGCCAGCAGACATAGCAAATCTGAAATTCGCCCCAGCTGCCAATGTGGATGTAGAGAGGAGCTTCTCAGTCTATAAAAATGTGTTGACTGACAGAAGACAGTGTCTTACAGAAGAAAATCTGAACAAAGTCATGGTTACAAATTGCTTTTATAATTGTTCAGCTGTCTGATTTTGTTTCCTCATTTCTGATTTTGTTTTCCTGCATTTTTCACGGAAATAAAGCACTGATTAAAACCACATATTTTAGTTTTTCTATCACATATTTTGGTGAAAATACATAACATAAAAATAACCTAAAATGGCCAAAATACAAAACAAATCCCGATCTCTAGTCATCACCGAGCAGGCCTCAGACACACTGTTGTAACGTACACTGACATCAAGACACAGTATCAGTTGTGGCTGTGCTATCAGCACTTGTGATAACTTGTTAACTCGCCCTTCACGATCCTATAGATCTCGTACCTATCTTGCCTCGCTTGTTAGCGATAACGTCGACGATAATAATGATAATCTTACTATAATTATAATGCACCGAATGTCCGTACAGGTAAGACTCCGCCTTTTCTGTCCCAATTTCAACCAAACTCGTGAGAGAGAGAGAGAGGAGAGAGAGAGAGAGAGAGGAGAGAGAGAGAGAGAGAGAGAGAGAAGAGAGGAGAGAGAGAGAGAGAGAGAGGAGAGAGAGAGAGAAGAGAGAGGAGAGAGAGAGAGAGAGAGAGAGAGAGAGTATTTAAATACGGTGTTATTATACAAAGCCATTCCGATTGTTTTTCTAGGCATCAATACGAGCGAGCGCGAAGCGCTTGCGAGTCCTCACGGGATACGGGATTTTTCTCACATATAAGCGGCCGACCCGACCCGACCGCCCATCACGCTTTTTAGAGTTTATATCTTTGGAATCCCGCTTCCGATTGACAAGCGGTCTTTGCCATCTGATACCCCCCATTCAATCCTATTTGTGTTGACATGTTTTGTCTCACTTGAGGTTCAGCATGGCGCGTGTCGCGTGCCGCGTGAGGGTTGTCAGACAACGTTATCTTGCTATAGCTGAGAAACGGCTGTACCGAATAGTTGAAATTTGGTGTGTGTTTGAAACACACACCTAGCATGTCAACAGGTCAAACTCCGGTGACGCCGCACGTGCGCACGTGCACACCCCTGTCCATTAACTCAGAGACGGCTGGACCGACTGCTATCGGTTTCTACGGCTCGCTCGTCCTTCGCCGAATAAGGCGTCTTACTGGTACTTATGTCTACGGGAACTTTTGATATTAATAATAATGATGTACAATGTTATTGTATTATATTAGTATAACAATGAAAATAATAAATGATAATGATAATAATATAGTAGTAAGTAATAACACAATAATTGATGATAGAAAGAATAAATAATGTAATAACATAATTATATTGCATAAAAGTCTACTAGTTAGTGAATTACAAAGGGGTTACGCAGAGTTTTTTGTAATTCACTGATGTCTATCTGTAAAGCTAAGGGTCCACCATTCTGTCCTAATTTCAATCAAACTTTTAGGAAAGTTCAAGTTGTCCTGGGATGGCTGTAAACTATTAAGCCGTTTATTCTTTCAATCAATTCATAACCTTAGGCGATCAGCCTGGGGGTTTGGTCCGGTATCAAATTAGGCGAGTATGCTATAGTGTTTTTGGGAAGTATAATGCCTAGAGTTAGAAACATGTGATAGCAATGTGGCAGTGGCAGCTTTATGGAGTTATCCGCCACAACAATGGGAACTATCGGATTTTTGGATGTCATACATAGACATGGTAGAGCACGTGATACTTGGGCCTTCTACGTGCTTCTCGTGAGGGAAACTGTTTGCACATCAATGGCATGAGAACTTTGATCCCATGGTTGTTTTTGCCTACGTTTTAAGATCAACTATGCCGGTACCTACTGCATACTTGTGAAATGACAAATCTTCCGGAAAAAATCGATTACATAGAGCCTTCCAGCAGGGTATTCTCAGTGCAGAGGTCCAGCAATAATCCCTTTGGGGCGGATACCTTAGATCAGCAATTGAGGTTCGGTTACAAGGACACTCGACTCCTGAGCACGTCGGGTCGCCTAAAAGCAGAGCCATCAAAAGGTACTACATACAGCAGAGTACCGCGTGAATTTCTTGACACCTAAGAGACATGGTGCATGTAACAATCAAATCAATCATGCTGATCTCCAGCAGCAAGAATAATAAAGATGAGGAAACAGTGCGCAGTCGTCACCTCATTCAAGCTGGGCCAACCCATTCTCAGAGAAGCAAGACCTCATAAGCATTTCTACTGCAAAATCGGCACACAGAGACATTGCTCTGACTGATTAAAGCATGTGCTATTGGAGAGAAGAGTTATGCACTTTCCGCATAGAGACTGGAGAACGACCCACCACCAAAACTATTTCACGTCCGATAAAACTAAAGCTGAGACATTCACTATATGTGTAGAATAAAGTATTGAAAACAGTGGGAAGTCATAATCTTGAAAGCTGACCGGTCTCTGTTTGGTCGCATCATAGTGATGGCAAAGGGCGCATCTCAAGATGAGGACATCCTCTCTCACCCCTGGGACCACTACCCTGGGCTCTCTCTAACCCCAGATCGATTACTCAGAAAACTAAACAAAGCTTCCTTAGCCACAACTTTGCAGAAGAATGTGACAGTAGCAGACCAACTCCTACAAAATCCGGCTTCTGTGATCGATGGAATGAACTTGTTCAAAGAGTACAGGTGATCAAGCTACGTTTGGAGACATTGCCACTACAATACTGTCTATGGCATTGCGTGAAGGAAGTAAAGTACCCGAATAGATGTTGTGTTCGACACGTATCGAAAGAATTCTATCAAGAACAGTGAGAGATCGGCACGGGGTAAAGAGACCGGACAGCAGCTGCGGGGTATCACAAGCGCACCAGATCGTGAGGCAATGGAGAAGTTTCCTGACAGGAATAACTAACAAAACCAGTCTGATTAGCTTCATTGTCAGTGAATGGAGGAAGCCAGTGTACAGGAGAAACTACATGAGAAGATTCTGTATACAACTGTAGATGACAAATGCTACAAAATTACATCACGGGGCAGTGAAGAGGTACCAGATCTCCAGTGCCAGCAGGAAGAAGCAGATGGGCGCCTACTTTTCCATGCTGTCCATGCTGCTAGACAGGGCTACCAGGCTGTTGTGATATGCGCAGAGGATACAGATGTCTTTTATCATGTGTTTGGCATTCCATGACAAGATAGGGGCCCCGTTATTCCAGAAATGTGGAACTAGAACCAGAACTAGATTAGTTGACATCGGGAAAGTCGCTGCCACTATGGGCATAGATGTCTGCAGAGCTCTTATTGGTATACATGCATACACTGGATGTGACACTACCAGTGCTTTCGCAGGTAAAGGGAAGGCAAGTGCTCTAAAATTCGTGACCAACAACGGGGAAATCAGAAAACACCTTTACACAGTTGGGCCAGGAATGGGACCTCTCCTCAGAACTGATGGACAAACTAGAGTGTTTCACATGTCTCCTCTATGTCCCCAAAGCAGCATTCACTAAGGTCAATAATCTCAGGTACCACTTGTTCTGTGTTAAGAAAGGTGAAAATAGAGAGTCATCAGCTTCCACCCTGCAGGGACTGCTTAGTCAAACATGCACAAAGGGCAAACTACCAGGCTGAATATGGAGAAGATGTCTTGAGCAAGACCCAGTGTACCAAGTCCCATTGGCAGAGGGTGAAAATTGACATGGATGTAGCTGAGGAATTAATGGTAGTGGATTGGTTGGATGGTCGGCCAGCACCTGAGGCTATCTTGGCCCTACTGGCCTGCAAATGTTCAAGGATGTGTACACTGCCAAAGTGTGTCTGTCTGGCAAATGGACTTAAGTGCACTGATATGTGCAAACTGTCAGACTGCGAGAATCGTTCATCAGATGATGAGGAGAGCACGGACGAAGACGACGATGTTGATGATTAATTTCATAAAAGGTGTGTTCAATGTTTTAGGTAATTAGCGTAGTTATGTACATATATACATATATACATATATACATATGTACATACATATGTATATAAATATTATCCGATTGAATTGGTATATGTATTTAAAAGCGGATTCTAAATACATTTTATACTTGATCATCTTCCCGATTTACCACGTTTAGAAAATTGCCCTAGGCCAGGGGAAAAGTGGTTCTTCCCCTAGAGGAAAAGCCGATTTGGGGGACAAATATCGAAGCTAGGGAACAAATAAGCATACCGTTGGAATCACCAGGAAAAGCTCTACATGATAGGCCCATAAACGAAATTTAAAAATTTCATAATTATTGGTGTATTTTTGGCGGCCATTTTGGAAAAAAGGGAGATAACTCATATAAAGCTGCCACCCCCACAATGCTATCACATGTTTTCTAACTCTAGGCATTTATACCTTCTCAAAAAACACTCTTAGCATTCTCGCCCTAATTTGATACCGGTGAGCAAAATTTCGGACCGGGGCTGACCGACTAACTGTCCTTAGTCAACGGCAAAGACATGTCTCAAATATATCATCCTGTCAGTCTCTATCGGTGGTTCCGTGACAAAAACTCATCCAACATACCTTGAGAACCTTCCTGCAGAGAGTGACTGTGTCGAGAATGTGTCGGTGATTGTGAACCCCCAGCAGCCACGTGTTCCTGTAAATGCGCAGCAGATATACTAACACTTGTGCATAAGCGCAAGTTTTATCGGTTTCACACCATGACCCAAGATAATGAGGAAACAAGCATTGTCTTTCTGTGCTCCTCACTCCCTTCATATATGTGTGTATATCGTTTCGTCTGTGCAGGATTTCTGCGCTTATATACTTCTGCGTTGTCTTTTGGAGACACTAAGTAAGCCGCGTAAAAAGAAAGCATGCAGGGAGCTCCTTGGGTTCCTCTTCTCTGTCGTTACACTTTAGCCAAGGTGCGACTGACTAAGTTTCGTCAACCTGTTTCCCTCTCCGTCTTTCCTCTCATATCTCCTTAATTGTCCCTGTACTCTGTTTGTACTCTGCTTGTCTCCGTCTGTACTCCTGTCTAGTCACAAGCTTATGTAAGTCTCATACATGTATGTAACTTATAGTTATGAGAGCACTACCAAACTTCGTTCTTTTTTCGCTATTTGTGAAAGTAAACAAGAAGTAAGTATACTTCTTACATGCTTATGTCAACACAGGTTACGTTACCGCCAGGTCCGCACGAAGGATAATACAGAGATTATCATTGGTCCCCACCCTCCCGAGATGCTTCTCACACCTACCTGACTAACACATGACCGAACCTCAGCCTTACTAATGTAATAAAAATCCATCGGTTTAATTCCCCAGCCATACATTATAAAACAAAAGCATTGTTAAAGCATAGGTTAAGGAACGATGCAAGCCTGATGCCCATATAGACTTTGCCAGCAACACTTTTTTGAACAGTCAGGGATGTAGACACTGGGTGACCCAAAGTCAGATCTTTGGCCTCCCGAATAACCCTCTCACCTGGAGATAAGTAATTGCATTGCCTTTCAGTCTGGTTTGAAAATTATTGATTTCATACGTGTAGTTATACCCAGTTAGGAAAGACCTTGGCTTCCTCTATTTATGGTAGTCTGGCGAAGTGCACCGAACAGGATGCAGTCATAGGTGAGGCAACTCATCGCTTCAATAATTTCCTCCTTAACGTATTCTAATTACTGATAATTCATCGCATGGTTACATATTTTGTAGTCTTCTGGCGTTATTTTCGCGGTTGCTTTTGTTTAAAAGACGAAATTTCTCAATTATGAAGTTCAGTTTTTTGGTGACATTCGACAAGCATTTTGTTCTTATATTCTTTATCCCCTTTAGCGATGGGTTTGCATGTGTAAATCTAAGTAAAGCAGCATTGTGCTCCGAAGCCACATATGTATATCCTGAGTAAAAAGTCACAATCCTTGGCCAACTATAGGCCACCTCACAACCTACTCATCATTATACAAACCCACCCCACCCCCCAGATCACTTCCTCTGTGATGTTCGAGCTTATCTTCGCTCATTCTACAAATGCCGTAATTTTCTGTTTTGTATTGTCCCTCAGAATTTGCAGAGTGATCATGCATCGAACGACTGTGGACATAAGCGCTGTACACCTGCAGTGACAGCAGCAGCAGCACGCCCCCCCTTCGCCCCCTTGCATGCGTGGCTTACTAGGAAAGTATTGTTATTGTTTATTGTGATGTCAATCTCGTAAACACTTGTCGCTACACCCCGGCTGTGCTCCCACCTGCAACACCTCGCAACTATAGGCCACCACTTTTGGGGAGGCGGTAGCAGAGTGGTTAGTATCACCGGGTGGCGTTCTCGAAGACCCGAGTTCGATCCCGAGTGAGACATTTAGTGTACAGGGACTCTTGGGAACAATTTGAGACCATTTCCAGCCTTGGCGCTTTTCGCATGAATAATGTCATTTTTAACCCTTCTATTTGGGGTATTTAAGGGTTAAAGCCCCGGGCTGCGCTCCGGCAGCAATGCTGAAATTTAATGTCGTGAGGTTCGATCTTCATATTCATGATGTCAAACCTTTTGCCGTCGTTCACATGAATAAATGCTCTGGGCTCCCGCTCTACACCTCACCCTCACCCCTCCACGCACCCTCCACCTTCCCATGTTATTATTTTCATGCATTTTCAGCTCCCAATTTGAATTTTAAATGAGATGGTAAAGCCATGCCCCCGAGCCCTATTTATTCGAGAATCACCAGCAGAAAAAGCCCACGTGCATAATTCACGCAATTGATTCTCTCTTATTTTTTGCTTTCTTTTCTCTCTCTATCTCCTTCCATCTCCCTTAAGAGAGAGATAGAGAGAGAGGGGGGGGGGGTTAAGTGAGGCGGTTTAGGTGAGAAGCAGAAATATAAAAGTGCCCTGTGCAAGGTAGTATGAGTATGACCCAGGGTGCAAAAACAAAAAAAAAATAACAAATGAATATACCTGGCCGAATATAGTTTAAACCATCCAGGGATGACTTAACCTTTCCTGAAAATTTTGCTGAAAGTGAGACATAAATGGTGAAGCCTTATTAGCTGTACAGACGGACATTTGGTGCATTATACTAAGATTATTCTGACCTTCCTACTAGAATCCAAATTATTTGCACCTTCCACCTTAAACTTGAAAAAAGAATGAGGAAGTGTGTTGGCAGGAACTTTTATTTCCTCTTGGCCAGCCTTGGGAAAGCGTGCAGGTGTTTTTCTGGGGTTTATCTGTGTTGACAGATTTCATGAGTCAGAGTCCATTATTATCCACAATTATGTTTTGCCTTGCGTTATATGTGTGTGTGGAGGGGGGGTACGCTGTATGGGTGGGTGGTGGGTGTGGCTGGGTGTGAGTTTAAGTGTGCATGTGTGCAGAGCTGGGCAGTATTTAAATACAATTTTATTTAAATACGTATTTAAATATGTAACGCGGGAAATTACGTTAATAGGGGAAGAGGTGAAGTAACTTATAATTATCAATGATCGAAACAAGTAATTTTCCCCCACTCCTCAGTCCTGAATCACTGGTTAGTGAGAGAGGGTTATATTTTAGACCAGTGGTAGTTGGCCACGTATCGAAGCGAAGTGAGAAGGGGAGCTTTAAAGTCATGATAGCCTTAGAAGCAGTTAGACACTCGCTGGGTTAAGTCGCCTGTGGGGAGGTGATATTCTCGCCCTTGGAAAAGGTATGTGACAGAAGGTTTATAGGGTAGAGATGTAGGTGTGATTCACTGGTGATTTTTCTGTTGACCCTAAGGACTAATGAAATATGTTATCCAGGGTCCCAAGATAGGAGCTGTTTTGGACATGGTGGCCAGGCGGTCCCAAGTTAGCAGTGTGTGAGACTGCAGCGTATGACAGCCAGCCGTGTGAGGCAGCGGAGTGAGAAGGGAAACAGAAAAAGTGTGAGAGGGAATTTGGACGTGTGATAGACTACATTAGGATAGAAGAACGACTTGAGCACTATGTGTGCGTGTCGTTAATGTGCTAACAGTGCGACTGAAGTTACCAGAGATAAAAAGACTACATTAGGATGAAGAAAACGACTTGAGCACTATGTGTGCGTATCGTTAATGTGGTAACAGTGCGACTGAAGTTACCAGAGATAACAGACTACATTAGGATAGAATAACGACTTGAGTACTATGTGTGCGTATCGTTAGGGATAGGGATACTTAAAGTTAAGGCGGTTTGTGAATGTACTCCAGTGGGGAAGTGAGACGGTAAAGAGTTAAATATATTATAATTAGAAATATATTAACGCGTTGTCATTCAGATCCAACCAGTACTGACATATTTTCTTACATCTTTTATTTTTATTCATTTATATTTTTTTTTCCCACTTAATGTGGGTGGTGGCAGCAGAGTAACCAGGACTGTGGAGCACACAATCAATGTGGGCGACACAAATATATTTGTGCATTTATAAAATTATTTATAATACATTGGTTGTCATGTATTTAAATACAATATTTAAATACTTATGAGTATTTAAATACATTGTATTTAAATACATATAATATAAAAATTTAATACTTTTTTTCAGTTAATTTGGCCATAAACCCGCCCAACTATCTGGCAAACCTGATGTTCAGTGAACCAGGGTTTCCACTTGCAGGAAATGTCCTGATTTGAAGGAAATTTAGGCCTGCGAAGGAAATTTCTAAGGAAACCCAAAATCTAAGGAAATCCTAAGGAAATTCATTTTTTTCGGACATGTTAAAATGTGTGTGTATTTAAAATTTATTTACAAATGTATTTAAATACAATTGATGTATTTAGTATTTAGTATTTAAATACATTCGTTAAATGTATTTAGTATTTAGTATCTAAATACATTTCTCCCATGTATTTAGTATTTAGCATTTAAATACATTCAATGTATTTAGTGCCCAGCTCTGCATGTGTGTGTGTGTGTGTGATTGCAATGCGAGTAATAATTATAGTGATGGTATATAGTAATTGTAATGATTATATTGATAGGTGGAATATTGGAATGGCAGTGTGTGGTGTCGTGCGGGGTTGTGTGTGTGTGTGTGTGTGTGTGTGTGTGGGGTGTGTGTGTGTATTATGTTGTTATTAGGAGTTTTCGCCGAGGACATTCGCGAGGTAGTCAAATGAAATCGTACTCCACATGAAGTTTACTTTTCTCCTGCGTTTTGGCGGTGTCATGGCTTTTGGTGTTACGTCATGGCTCCTCGTGACGTCATGGGGACATGTTGGCAGGCGTGTGATGGGCTGGACGGGAAGGGATAAGGTGCAGAATGAATGGCCCATGGACGAACTGCCCCTCACAAGCGCAGTGGATAAAATCAAAATTTCCCTCTTAAACAGATGATAAAAGATAATACAGCTGAACCGTCCAAAAAATCGTATCTAACTGAATTGTTTTAAGGTGACAAGTATGTGTAAAAAAATTATAATTATTCAATATTTTAAGAATTTGCGCGGTTTTATAAGTTTTGAACGGAAAAGACTTTTCTTTTCCTTTTTACCTTTTCTTACTTTTTTTTTTACCTTGATTTTGCAACCCCGTCAGTGCTTTGAGTTGTTTATTTTTGCTTTCTTGTGTCCTGCAACTTCAAGTTGGTTTTTCTGTCTTTTTGGGGGCAGCTTTTCTCGTCC
>JACEEZ010015059.1:0-69014 GCA_016584305.1 Chionoecetes opilio
TCACGTAAATACTAAAATCATGAAAAAAACACATTTATGGGTTTATGCAATAAAAGTAAAACTATTTTATATTAAATAACGCTACAGTTTTCAAAAAACTAGAAAAAAAAGCTTGCAATATACCCTTATATCACAATAAATAACCCCTTTTCTCTTCATTTAATAGTTTTAAGTAAAGTAAACTAATTTTAGTTTCAATTATTTTAAAAAGGGATTTTATACTTCAATTTGTAGGAAAACAGCTATATATCACCGTAAATAGCTAACATCATTGAAAAAAACATTTTAAGGGTTTTTGCAAATGATAAATAAAACTCTTGATATATACAATAACGCTCAGTTACAAAAACTATGAAAAAAAGCTTGGAAATCCGTTATATCACAATTAATTTCTCTTACTCCCTATTTATTAGCTTAATGAATGTAAGTACTTATAGGTGCAAATTATTCTAAAAAAAAAAAAAAGATGTATACTTCAATTTTTAGGGTAAAAAACTAAAAATCACCGAATAAATAGCAATATCATTTAAAACACTAATTTTTAAAATTATAGCAATTGATAAGAAAACTAATTTTATTATACAATAACGTTAAAGTTTACAAAAACTATGAAAACGCTGCAATATACCGTTATTCACAAAAAAAAACCTCTTACTCTTTATTTTTAAAAGCTTAAAGTAATGTAAGTATTTTAGGTGCAAAATATTCAAAAGAGGGTTTTTTAAATTTAATTTGTAGGAAAACAGCTATATATCACTGAAATAGCTAAAATCATTTAAAAACTACATTTTATGGGTTTTTAGCAAAATAAAAGTAAAACTACTTGAATATATACAATAACGCTACAGTTTTTGAAGAAACTATGAAAAACGCTTGCAATATACCGGTATATAACAAATATAACCTCTACCTTTCTATTTAATAGCTTTAATGTAATGTAAATAAATAGGGGCAAATTATTCTAAAAAGAGGGTTTAACTTCTTTGTAGGAAAACGCTATATATCACCCAAAATAGCAATATCATTGAAAAACACACATTTTATGGGGGTTTTTTTGCAAAAGATAAGAAAACTACAGTAATAACAATAACGCTACAGTTTTCAAGAAAAAAATGAAAAAAAGCGTGCAATAACCGTTTTATCACAAAAATAACCATTACTCTTCTATTTATTAGCTTAAGTAAGTAATCTTTTTATAGGGGCAATCTTTAAAAAAAAGGGTTTTTTACTTCAATTTGTAGGAAAAAAAGCATATTTCACCCATAAAAGCAAATCATTGAAAACATTACATTTTTTGGGTTTTTAGCAATCTGATAAGTAAAATCTTGTATATATACAATAACGCTACAGTTTAAAAAAAACTATGAAAAAAAGCTTTCTATATACGTTTTATCACAATAAAAAACCTCTTACTCTTTTATTTTTTAGCTTTTGTAAGTAAGCTATATATTTGAAATTATTTAAAAAAAGGGTTTTTAAATCAAAATTTTTAGGAAAACAGTATATATATCTGATAACTAGAAAATCATTGAAAACACTAAATTAGGGTTTTTTAGCAAATTTTAAGTAAAAAAACTTTATAATTTTAAAACGTACAGTTTTCAAAGAAACTATGAAAAACGTTTCAAATACCCTTATATCACAATAAATAAACCCCTTACTTTCTATTTATTAGCTTTTAAAGTAAGTAAGATATATGGTGCAAATTTTTTCTAAAAAAAGGATTTTATACTTTAATATGAGGAAAAAAAGCTATATATCATTTATAATAGGGTTAAAAACATTGAAAACACTACATTTTAGGGTTTATAGCAATATGATAAGAAAACAATTGTTATATACAATACGCTACAGTTACAAAAAAACTATGAAAAAAAGCTTGCAATATACCGTTATATCAAATAAATTACCTTTATCTTCTTTTAATTTAATGTAAGAAATACTTTTAGGTGCAAATTATTCTAAAAAGAGGATTTTATACTTCAATTTGTAGGAAAACAGCTATATATGACTGACAACTAGCTAAAATCATTGAAAACATTACATTTTATGGCCTTATAGCAATATGATAAGTAAAACTACTTGTATATATACAATAACGCTACAGTTTAGAAGAAACTATGAAAAACGCTTGCAATATACCGTTATATCACAATATATAACCTCATACTCTTCTATTTAATAGCTTAATGTAATGTAAGCTACTTATAGGTGCAAATTATTCTAAAAAGAGGATTTTATACATCCATTTGTAGGAAAACAGCTATATATCGACGATAAATAGCTAATATCATTGAAAACACTACATTTTATGGGTTTATAGCAATATGATAAGTAAAACTACATGTATATATACAATAACGCTACAGTTTACAAGAAACAATGAAAAACGCTTGCAATATACCGTTATATCACAATAAATAGCCTCTTACTCTTCTATTTAATAGCTTAATGTAATGTAAGCTACTTATATTTGCAAATTATTCTAAAAAAAGGATTTTATACTTCAATTTGTAGGAAAACAGCTATATATCACTGATAACTAGCTAAAATCATTGAAAACACTACATTTTATGGGTTTATAGCAATATAATAAGTAAAACTACTTGTATATATACAATAACGCTACAGTTTACAAGAAACTATGAAAAACGCTTGCAATATACCGTTATATCACAATAAATAACCTCTTACTCTTCTATTAATAGCTTAATGTAATGTAAGCTACTTATAGGTGCAAATTATTCTAAAAAGAGGATTTTATACTTCAATTTGTAGGAAAACAGCTATATATCACTGATAACTAGCTAAAATCATTGAAAATACTACATTTTATGGGTTTATAGCAAAATAATAAGTAAAACTACTTGTATATATACAATAACGCTACAGTTTAGAAGAAACTATGAAAAACGCTTGCAATATACCGTTATATCACAATATATAACCTCTTACTCTTCTATTTAATAGCTTAATGTAATGTAAGCTACTTATAGGTGCAAATTATTCTAAAAAGAGGATTTTATACTTCAATTTGTAGGAAAACAGCTATATATATCTGATAACTAGCTAAAATCATTGAAAACACTACATATTATGGGTTTATAGCAATATAATAAGTTTAAAAATTTCTTGTATATAACAATAACGCTACAGTTTACAAGAAAACTATGAAAAAACGCTTGCAATATACCGGTTACATCACAATAAATAACCTCTTACTCTTTTTATTTAAAAGCTTAATGAATATAAGCTACTTATGGTGCAAATTATTCTAAAAAAAGGATTTTTTACTTCAATTTTTAGGAAAACAGCTATATATCACCGATAAATAGCTAATATCATTGAAAACACTACATTTTATGGGTTTATAGCAATATGATAAGTAAAACTACTTGTATATTACAATAACGCTACAGTTTACAAGAAACTATGAAAAACGCTTGCAATTTTTAAACCCTTATATCACAATAAATAACCTCTTACTCTTCATTTATTAGCTTAATGTAATGTAAGATACTTATAGGTGCAAATTATTCTAAAAAAAGGATTTATAAATTTAATATGTAGGAAAACAGCTATATATCATTTATAACTAGGTAAAATCATGAAAAACACTATAAGTAAAACTACTTGTATATATACCCAAAAACGTTACGTTTACAAGAAAATATGAAAAACGCTTGCAATATACCGTTATATCACAATAAATAACCTCTTACTCTTCTATTTAATAGCTTAATGTAAGTAAGCTACTCATAGGTGCAAATTTTTCTAAAAAGAGGATTTTATCTTCAATTTGTAGGAAAACAGCTATATATCACTGATAACTAGCTAAAATCATTTAAAATAAATACATTTTATGGGGTTTTTAAGCAAAATAATAAGTAAAAGTACTTGTATATATACAATAACGCTACAGTTTAGAAGAAAACTATGAAAAACGCTTGCAATATACCGTTATATCACAATATATAACCCCTTACTCTTCTATTTAATAGCTTAATGTAATGTAAGCTACTTATAGTGCAAATTATTCTAAAAAAAAAAATTATACATCAATTTGTAGGATAACAGCTATATATCACTGATAACTAGCTAAAATCATTGAAAACACTACATTTTATGGCTTTATTGCAATATAATAAGTAAAACTACTTGTATATATACAATAACGCTACAATTTAGAAGAAACTATGAAAAACGCTTGCAATATACCGTTATATCACAATAAATAACCTCTTACTCTTTTATTTAATAGCTTAATGTAATGTAAGCTACTTATATTTGCAAATTATTCTAAAAAAAGGATTTTATACATCAATTTTTAGGAAAACAGCTATATATCACTGATAACTAGCTAAAATAATTGAAAACACTACATTTTATGGGTTTATAGCTATATAATAAGTAAAACTACTTGTATATATATAATAACGCTACAGTTTACAAGAAACTATAAAAAACGCTTGGAATATACCGTTAAATCACTATAAATAACCTCTTACTCTTCTATTTATTAGCTTAATGTAATGTAAGCTACTTATAGGTGCAAATTATTATAAAAAGAGGATTTTATACTTCAATTTGTAGGAAAACAGCTATATATCACTGATAACTAGCTAATATCATTGAAAACAATACATTTTATGGCTTTATAGCATATAATAAGTAAAACTACTTGTATATATACAATAACGCTACAGTTTAGAAAAACTATGAAAAACGCTTGTAATATACCGCTTTTCACAATATATAACCTCCTACTCTTCTATTTAGTAGCTTAATGTAATGTAAGCTACTTATAGGTGCAAAATTATTCTAAAAAAAAGGATTGTATACTTCAATTTGTAGGAAAACAGCTATATATCACTGATAACTAGCTAAATCATTGAACACTACATTTTATGGTTTATAGCAATATGATAAGTAAAACTTACTTGTATATATACAATAAAGCTACAGTTTACAAGAAACAAACGAAAAACGCTTGCATATACTTATATCACAATAAATAACCTCTTACTCTTCTATTTAATAGCTTAATGTAATGTAAGCTACTTATATTTGCAAATTATTCTAAAAAAAGATTTTATACATCTATTTGTAGAAACAGCTATATATCCTGATAACTAGCTAAAATCATTGAAAACACTACATTTTATGGGTTTATATCAATATAATAAGTAAAACTACTGTATATATACATAACGCTACAGTTTACAAGAACTATGAAAACGCTTGGATATACGTTATATCACAATAATTTACTCCTACTCTTCTATTTATTAGCTTAATGTAATGTAAGCTACTTATAGGTGCAAATTATTTCTAAAAAAATTATTGTATACTTCAATTTGTAGGAAAACAGCTATATATCACCGATAAAAGCTAATATCATGAAAACACTACATTTTATGGGTTTATAGCAATCTGATAAGTAAAACTACTTGTATATATACAATAACGCTTCAGTTTACAAGAAACTATGAAAAACGCCTGCAATATACCGTTATATCACAATAAATATCCTCTTACTCTTCTATTTATAAGCTTAATGTAATGTAAGATACTTATAGGTGCAAATTATTCTAAAAAAAGGATTGTATACTTCAATTTGTAGGAAACAGCTATATATACTGATAACTAGGTAAAATCATTGAAAACACTACATTTTATGGTTTATAGCAATATAATAAGTAAAACTACTTGTATATATACAATAACGCTACAGTTTACAAGAAACTATGAAAAACGCATGCAATATACCGTTATATCACAATAAATAACCTCCTACTCTTCATTTAATAGCTTAATGTAATATAAGCTACTTATAGGTGCAAATTATCTAAAATAGGATTTTATACTTCAATTTGTAGAAAAACAGCTATATATCTCTGTAACTAGCTAAAATCATTGAAAACACTACATTTATGGTTTATAGCATATAATAAGTAAAACTACTTGTATATATACAATAATGCTACAGTTTAGAAGAAACTATGAAAAACGCTTGCATATACCGTTATATCACAATATATAACCTCTTACTCTTCTATTTAATAGCTTAATGTAATGTAAGCTACTTATAGGTGCAAATTATTCTAAAAAGAGGATTTTTATACTTCAATTTGTAGGAAAACAGCTATATATCACCGATAAATAGCTATATCATTGAAAACACTACATTTTATGGGTTTATAGCAATGATAAGTAAAAACTACATGTATATATACAATAACGCTACAGTTTACAAGAAACTATGAAAAACGCTTGCAATATACCGTTATATCCAATAAATAACTATTACTCTTCTATTTATTAGCTTGATTGTAATGTAAGCTTCTATAGGTGCAAATTATTCTAAAAAGAGGATTTTATACTTCAATTGTAGAAAACAGCTATATATCACCGATAATAGCTAATATCATTGAAAACACAACATTTTATGGGTTATAGCAATATGATAAGTAAAACTACTGTAATATACAATAACGCTAAAGTCTACAAGAAACTATGAAAAACGCTTGCAATATACCGTTATATCACAATAAATAACCACTTACTCTTCTATTTAATAGCTTAATGTAATTTAAGCTACTTATAGGTGCAAATTATTCTAAAAAGAGGATGTTTTTACAATATTTAGGAAAACAGCTATATATCACCGATAAATAGCTAATATCATTGAAAAAAACTACATTTTATGGGTTTATAGCAATCTGATAAGTAAAACTACTTGTATATATACAATATCGCTTCAGTTTACAAGAAACTATGAAAAACGCTTGCAATATACCCTTATATCACAATGAATAACTCTTACTCTTCTATTTATAGCTTAATGTAATGTAAGATACTTATAGGTGCAAATATTCTAAAAAAAGGATTGTATACTTCAATTTGTAAGAAAACAGCTATATATCACTGATAACTAGGTAAAATCATTGAAAACACTACATTTTATGGGTTTATAGCAATATAATAAGTAAAACTACTTGTATATATACAATAACGCTACAGTTTACAAGAAACTATGAAAAACGCATGCAATATACCGTTATATCACAATAAATAACCTCTACTCTTCTATTTAATACTTAATGTAATTGTAAGCTACTTATAGGTGCAAATTATTCTAAAAAGAGGATTTTATACTTCAATTTGTAGGAAAACAGCTATATATCCTGATAAACTAGCTAAATCATTGAAAACACTACATTTTATGGGTTTATAGCAATATATAAGTAAAACTACTTGTATATATACAATAATGCTACAGTTTAAAGAAACTATGAAAAACGCTTGCAATATACCGTTATATCACAATGATATAACTCTTACTCTTCTATTTATAGCTTATTGTAATGTAAGTACTTATAGGTGCAAATTATTCTAAAAAAGGATTGTATACTTCAGTTTGTAGGAAAACAGCTATATATCACGATAATAGCTAATATCATTGAAAACACTACATTTTATGGGTTTATAGCAATATGATAAGTAAAACTACATGTATATATACAATAACGCTACAGTTTACAAGAAACTATGAAAAACGCTTGCAATATACCGTTATATCACAATAAATAACCTCTTACTCTTCTATTTATTAGCTTGATGTAATGTAAGCTTCTTATAGGTGCAAATTATTCTAAAAAGAGGATTTTATACTTCCATTTGTAGGAAAACATCTATATATCCCGATAAATAGCTAAAATCATTGAAAACACAACATTTTAGGGTTTATAGCAATATATAAGTAAAACTACTTGTATATATACAATAACGCTACAGTTTAAAGAAACTATGAAAAACGCTTGCAATATACCGTTATATCACAATAAATAACCTCGTACTCTTCTATTTAATAGCTTATTGTAATGTAAGCTACTTATAGGTGCAATTATTCTAAAAAGAGGATTTATACTTCAATATTTAGGAAACAGGTTTTATCACCGTAAATAGCTAATATCATTGAAAACACTACATTTTATGGGTTTTTAGCATATGATAAGTAAAACTACATGTATATATACAATAACGCTACAGTTTACAAAAACTATGAAAAACGCTTGCAGTATACCGTTATATCACAATAATAACCTATTACTCTTCTATTTATTGCTTAATGTAATGTAAGCTTCTTATAGGTGCAAATTATTATAAAAAGAGGATTTTATACTTCATTTGTAGGAAAACAGCTATATATCACCGATAATAGCTAATATCATTGAAACACAACATTTTATGGGTTTATAGCAATATGATAAGTAAAACTACTTGTATATATACAATAACGGTACAGTTTACAAGAAACTATGAAAACGTTTGCAATATACGTTATATCACAATAAATAACCTCTTACTCTTCTATTTAATAGCTTAATGTAATGTAAGCTACTATAGGTGCAATTATTCTAAAAAAAAGATTTTATACATCAATTTGTAGGAAAACGCTATATATCACGATAAATAGCTAATATCATTGAAAGCACTACAGTTTATGGGTTTATAGCAATCTGATAAGTAAAAATACTTGTATATATACAAACGCCATTTACAAGAACTAGAAAAAAAATTGCAATATCCGTTATACACAATAAATAACCTCGTTCTCTTTATTTAAAGCTTAATGTAAGGGAAACTCTATAGTGCAAAATTTTTCTAAAAAGGATTGTATACTTTTAATTTGTAGAAACAGCTATATATCACGATAACTGGTAAAATCATTTAAAAGACTCTTTTATGGGTTTTAGCATATATAATTAAAACTACTTTTATTTAAAACGCTTCAGTTTACAAAAACTAGAAAAAAGCTTGCAAAATATCGTTTATCACAAAAAATAAACCCCCTACTCTTCTTTTAATAGCTTAATGTAATGTAAGCTACTTATAGGTGCAAAAATTTTCTAAAAAAAGGATTTTATCTTCAATATTTAGGAAAAAACTATTTTCCCGATAAATACTAATTCATTGAAAAAACTCATTTTTGGGTTGTTAGCAATAGTAGTAAAACTACATGTATATAACAAAACGCTACGTTTACAAGAAAATATGAAAAACGCTTGCAGTTACCGTTATACCCAATAAAAAACCTATTCTCTTTTATTTAAAAGCTTAAAGTAATGTAAGCCACTTATAGTTGAAATTTTTTAAAAAAAAAAAATTTTTTCTTTAAATTTAGGATCAGCTATATATCACTGAAATCTTTATCTTGAAAAAACTACTTTTTGGGTTAATGCAATATAATAAGTAAAACTATTGATATATCAATAAAGCTACAGTTTTGAAGAAACTATGAAAAACGCTTTCATATCCGTTTTTATCACAAAAAATAACCTCCCATCTCTATTTAATAGCTTAATGTAATGTAAGCTCTATAGGTCAAAATTTTTCTAAAAAGGGGATTTTATACTTTATTTGTAGGAAAACAGCTTATATCACCGAAAATGCTAATATCATTGAAAAAACTCTTTTTTTGGCTTTATAGCAATAAAATAATAAAACTACTTTTATTTATCAATAACCTAAAGTTTGAAGAAACTATGAAAACGCTTTAATATACCTTATATCAAAAAATATAACCCTTACTCTTCTATTTAATAGCTTATGTTGTAAACTACTTATATTTTTAATTTTCTAAAAAAAGAGGATTTTATACTTCAATTTGTAGGAAAACAGCTATATATCACGAAACTAGCTAAAACTTGAAAACACTACATTTTAAATGGCTTTATAGCATATAATTAAAAAACTTGTATATAACAATAACCTACAGTTTAGAAAAACTATGAAAACGCTTCAATAAACCAACAAAAAAAAAATTTATTTCAAAAAAAAATTAAATTTAACAAAAAATCAAAAACAAAAAAAAAATTTTTTCTTCATTTTAAAAAACTTAATTAGTAAAGCTAATTTTTTTTAAAAATAATTTTTAGGGTTTATACCCAATTTGTAAAAACTATTGTTTATACAATAACCTCAGTTTTTCAAGAAACTATGAAAAAAGCTTGCAATATCCTTATATCACAAAAAATAACCCCTTACTCTTCTATTTTTTACTTAAAGTATGTAAGATCTTATAGGGGCAAAATTATTTTAAAAAAAAGGGTTTTACTTTAAATGTGGGGAAAAAAGCATATATCTTGAAACAGGTAAAAACTTGAAAAACACTACATTTTTTTGGGTTTTAGCAATATATAAAAAAACTATTGTATATATACAAAAACGCTACAGTTACAAGAAAATATGAAAAAAACCTTTCAAAATACCTTTATCACAATAAATAACCTCTTACCTTTTTTTAATAGCTTTAAAGTAATGTAAGCTACTTATGGTGCAAATTATTCTAAAAAAAGGATTTTTTTACTTCTTTTGAGGAAAAAAGCTATTATCACTGATAACTATAAAATCATTTAAAACACTAAATTTTATGGCCTTATAGCAATATAAAAAAGTAAAACACTTTATTTCAAAAACGCTACAGTTTAGAAGAAACATGAAAACGCTTGCAATATACCGTTTTACAATAAAAAACCTCTTTCTCTTCTTTTTAAGCTTAATATAATTAAGCTATTATAGGTGCAAATTATTTTTAAAAAAAGGATTTTATACTTCCCTTTTTAGAAACCCGCTATTATCAGCGTAAAAAAGCTAATAGCTTTAAACCAACTTTTTTTGGGTTTTTTAAACAATTATAAGTAAAACTACATGTATATAACAATAACGCTACAGTTTACAAGAAACTATGAAAAACGCTTGCAATATCCCGTTATATCACAATAAATAACCTCTTACTCTTCTATTTAATAGCTTAATGTAATGTAAGCTACTTATAGGTGCTAAGTATTCTAAAAAGAGGATTTTACACCTCAATTTGTAGGAAAACAGCTATATATCACTGATAACTAGCTAAAATCATTGAAAACACTACATTTTATGGCCTTATAGCAATATAATAAGTAAAACTACTTGTATATATACAATAACGTTACAGTTTACAAGAAACTATGAAAAACGCTTGCAATATACCGTTATATCACAATAAATAACCTCTTACTCTTCTATTTAATAGCTTAATGTAATGTAAGCTACTTATAGGTGCAAATTATTCTAAAAAGAGGATTTTATACTTCAATTTGTAGGAAAACAGCTATATATCACTGATAACTAGCTAAAATCATTGAAAATACTACATTTTATGGGTTTATAGCAAAATAATAAGTAAAACTACTTGTATATATACAATAACGCTACAGTTTAGAAGAAACTATGAAAAACGCTTGCAATATACCGTTATATCACAATAAATAACCTCTTACTCTTCTATTTATTAGCTTAATGTAATGTAAGCTATGAATAGTTGCAAACTTATTCTAAAAAAAAATTTTATACTTCAATTTGTAGGGAAACAGCTATAAAATCATGATAACTAGCTACAATCATTGAAAACACTACATTTTATGGCTTTTATAGCAATATATAAGTAAAACTACTTGTATTTATACAAAAGCTACAGTTTGAAAACTATGAAAAACGTGCAATAACCTTTTTATCAAATATAACCTTTTACTCTTCTATTCAATGTTAATGTATGTAAGCTACTTATATTTGTAAATATTCCTAAAAAGAGGATTTTATGCTTCAATTTGTAGAAAAAGCTATATATACTGATAACTTAGGTAAATCATTGAAAACACTACATTTTAAGGGTTTATAGCAATATAAGATAAACTACTTAATATCATAACGCTACAATTTAGAAGAATATGAAAAACGCTGCATATATCCGTTAATCACTAATAAATACCCCTTACGCTTCTATTTAAAGCTTAAAGTAATGTAATGCAATATAGGTGCAAATTAATCTAAAAAAGGTTTTATACTTCAATTTGTAGGAAAACTACTATATCAGCGATAAATAGCTAATATCATTGAAACACAACATTTTAGGTTTATACAATGATAATAAAATAACTACTTGTATATTAATAACGCTACAGTTTATGCAAGAAACTATGAAAAAACTTGCAATATACCGTTATATCACAATAAATAACCTCCTACTCTTCTATTTAATACTTATGTAATGTAAGCTACTTATAGTGCAAATACTAAAAAAAGATTTTAAATTCAATTTGTGAGGAAAGGTGCTATATTACTGATAACTAGCTAAAATTTGAAAACATTACATTTTATGGCTTTATAGCAATAATAAGTAAAACTCTTGTATTAACAATAACGCATAGCAATATAATAAGAAAACTATGATAAACGCTGCAATATACCGTAATCTAAAAATACCTTCTACTCTGCTATTAAATTAAATTAATGTAAGCTACTTTATGCAAATTATTCTAACAGAGGATTTTATACTTCAATTTGTAGGCAAACAGCTATACTATCATTGATAACTAGGTAAATCATTGAAAACACTACTTATAGGTTTATAGCAATATAATAAGTAAAAATAATTGTATATACAATAACGCTACAGTTGTACAGAACTATGAAAAACGCTTGCAATATACCCTTATATCACAATAATACCTCTACTCTCTATTTAATAGCTTAATGTTATGTTAAGCTACTTATAGGTGCAATTATTCTAAAAAGAGGATTTAAAACCTCAATTTGTAGGAAAACAGCTATATATCCGATAAACTAGCTAAAATCATTGAAAACACTACATTTTATGGCCTTATAGCATTAATAAGTAAAATACTTGTAATATACAATAACTACAGTTTATAAGAAACTATAAAAACGCTTGCAATATACCGTTATATCACAATATATAACCTCTTACTCTTTTTAATAGCTTAATGTAATGTAAGCTACTTATAGTGCAAATTATTCTAAAAAAAGATTTTATACTTCCCTTTGTAGGACAACAGTATATATCACGATAATAGCTAAATATCATAAACACTACATTTTATGGTTTATAGCAATATGAATAAGTAAAACTACTTGTATATATACAATAACGCTAGCGTTTACAAGAAACAATGAAAAACGCTTGCAATATACCTTTATCACAATAAATAACCTCTTTACTCTTCTTTTATAGCTTAATGTAATGTAAGCTACTTATTTGCAAATTATTCTAAAAAGGAGTTTTATATTCAATTTGTAGGAAAAACGCTATTATCACGATAAATAGCTAAATTTATTGAAAACACTTTTTATGGGTTTATAGCAATAAAAATTTAAAAATACTTGTATATATACAATAACGTTTCAGTTTAAAGAAACAGAAAAACGCTTGCAATACCGTTATACATATAAAAACCTCTTACTCTTCAATTTAATAGCTTAATGTAATGTAAGCTACTTATAGGTGCAAATTTTCTAAAAGAGGATTTTATACTTCAATTTGTAGAAAACAGCTATATATCACCGATAATAGCTAAATCATTTAAAAACCCACATTTTATGGGTTTATAGCAAAATATAATAAAACTACTGTATATATACAATAACGCTACAGTTTAAAGAAACTATGAAAAACGCTTGCAATAACCGTTAATCCAATAATAACCTTTACTCTTCTATTTAATTAGCTTAATGTAAAGTAAGCTACTTATAAAGGGGCAAATTATTCTAAAAAAGGATTTTATCTTCAAATTTTTAGGAAACAGCTTTTAATACCGATAAATAGCTAATATCATTGAAAACACTACATTTTATGGTTTATAGCAATATGATAATAAAACTACTTTTATATATACAATAACGCTACAGTTTAAAACACTATGAAAAGCTTGCAATAAAGTTATATCCAATAAATAACCCCCTTTTCTCTTCTATTTATTAGCTTAATGTAATAAGCTACTTTTTAGGTGCAAAATTTTTCTAAAAAAGATTTTATACTTCATTTTTAGGGAAACAGCTATATATACCGATAATAGCTAAATCATTGAAACACTACCTTTTATGGTTTATAGCAATATATAATAAAACTACTTGTATTTATACAAAAACGCTACAGTTTAAAAAGAACTATGAAAAAGCTTGCAATATACGTTTTTATAAAATAAATAACCTCTTACTCTTCTATTTAATAGCTTAATGTAATAAAAAACTTATATTTTTAAATTATTCTAAAAAAAGATTTTATACTTCAATTTGTAGGAAACGCTATATATCATGAAACTGGTAAATCATTGAAACACTACATTTTATGGGTTTATAGCAATAATAAGTAAAACTACTTGTATATTTCAAAACGCTACAATTTAGAAAACATGAAAACGCTTGCAATATACCGTTATATCACAATAAATAAACCTCTTACTCTTCTATTTAATAGCTTAATGTAATGTAAGCTACTTATATTGAAATAATTCTAAAAAGAGATTTTATACTTCAATTTGTAGGAAAACAGCTATATTCACCGAAAATAGTAAAATCATTGAAAACACAACATTTTATGGGTTTTTTAGCATATATAAGTAAAACTACTTGTTATTACAATAACGCTACATTTAAAAAACATGAAAACGCTTGCAATATACCGTTATATCACAATAAATACCTCTTACTCTTCTATTTAATTAGCTTAATGTAATGTAAGTACTTATAGGGGCAAATTTTTCTAAAAAAAGGATTTTAAACTTTAATTTGTAGGAAAACGCTATAATCAGTAAAGGAAAATCATTGAAAACACAAATTTTATGGTTTATAGCAAAATAAAAAGTAAAACTAATTGTATATAATACAATAACGCTACAGTTTACAAAACATGAAAAACGCTTGCAAAATACCGTTTATCACCAATCCATTCCTTTTTTTACTTATTATTAAGCTATTAAGGGAATATTTTTAAAGGGATTTTTAAAAATTTTAAAAAATTTTTAAAATTGGAAACAGCTAAATCATTGGAAACGAACAAATTTTATGGTTTATAGCATATAATAAGTAAAACTACTTGTATATATACAATAACGCTACAGTTTAAAGAAACTATGAAAAACGCTTGCAATATACGTTATATCACAATAATAACCTCTTACTCCCCTTTTTAATAGCTTATTGTAATGTAAGCTACTTATAGGTGCAAATTTTCTAAAAAGAGGATTTTATCTTCCAATTTTAGGAAAACAGCTATATATCACCGATAAATCTAAATCATTGAAACACTACATTTTATGGTTTATAGCAATATAAAAAGTAAAAATACTTGTATATATACAATAAAGCCTTTTTAAAAATTTTAAAAACTTGAAAACCCCTTTTCCCAAAATACCTTTACTCTTATTACCCTTATTTAAAATTTTAATACTTATTTAAAATTTCTAAAAAGGTAATATTTAAAAGAGGAAATTATTCATTGAACACTATAATCAGAAAAACTAATTTTATGGATAACATATTTAAGGGTTAAAACAATTGTATAAATACAATAACCTAAGTTTAAAAAGAAACTATGAAAACGCTTGCAATATACCGTTATATCACAATAAATAACCTCTTACTCTTCTTTTAATATTAATGTTAATGTACATATAGGGAATTATCTAAAGGTTTTTACAATTTGTAAAAACCTATAGTGAAAAAGCTAAAATCATTGAAAACAATTTTATCCTTTGAAAACATAATAAAATTTTATATATAAATAAACTACTTTAAAGAAATATTAAAAACGCTAAAAACGTTATACAAAATTTAAATCCTTTTTTCCTTTAATACTAATAATTTACTCTTTTAGTTAAATTAATTTAAAGGATTTTTTACGTTCCAAATTTTAAAAAAGCTTATATCAACGGAAAAGCTAAAAGCATTAAAAACAAATTTATTTAACATATTAAGTTAAAAACATATATATAAATAACCTACGTTTACAAAAACGAAAAAGTTTTAAACCGTATACACTTCAATAACCCTTATTTCATAATATAATTTTCTCTTTATTTAAAGTAATTTAAAGAAAATTTATCAATTTTTAAAAAAAGTATATTCCCTTTAAAACACTAAAATTCAGGGAAAAACTATTTAGCTTAAACAAAATTTTTTTAAATTTATGATTATAATAACTTACAGTTTAACAAGAACTATTAAAAACCTTGATAAACCGTTATATCACAATAAATAAACCCCTTACTCTTCTATTTAATAGCTTAATGTAATGTAAGCTACTTATAGGGGCAAATTTTTCTAAAAAGAGGATTTTATACTTCAATTTGTAGGAAAACAGCTATATATCACCCATAAATAGCTAATTCATTGAAACACTACATTTTATGGGTTTATGCAATATGATAAGTAAAACTACATGTATATATACAATAACGCTACAGTTTACAAGAAACTATGAAAAACGCTTGCAATATACCGTTATATCTCACAATAAATAACCTATTACTCTTCTATTTATTAGCTTAATGTAATGTAAGCTTCTTATAGGTGCAAATCATTCTAAAAAGAGATTTTTATACATCAATTTGTAGTAAAACAGCTATATATCACGATATATAGCTAATACATTGAAAACACTACATTTTATGGCTTTATAGCATAATATAGTAAAACTACTTGTATTTATACAATACGCTACAGTTTAGAAGAAACTATGAAAAACGCTTGCAATATACCGTTATATCAAAAATATAACCTTTTACTCTTCTATTCAATAGCTTATGTAAAAAAGTAAGCTACTTATATTTGTAAATTATTCTAAAAAGAGGATTTTATGCTTCAATTTGTAGGAAACAGCTATATATCACTGATAACTAGGTAAAATCATTGAAAACACTACATTTTTATGGGTTTATAGCATATAATAAGTAAAACTACTTGTATATATATACAATAACGCTACAGTTTAGAAGAAACTATGAAAAACGCTTGCAATATACCGTTATATCACAATAAATAACCTCTTACTCTGCTATTTAATAGCTTAATGTAATGTAAGCTACTTATAGGTGCAAATTATTCTAACAAGAGGATTTTATACTTCAATTTGTAGGCAAACAGCTATATATCATTGATAACTAGGTAAAATCATTGAAAACACTACATTTTATGGGTTTATAGCAATATAATAAGTAAAACTAATTGTATATATACAATAACGCTACAGTTTACAAGAAACTATGAAAAACGCTTGCAATATACCGTTATATCACAATAAATAACCTCTTACTCTTCTTTTTAATAGCTTTATGTAATGTAAGCTACTTATAGGTGCAAATTATTCTAAAAAGAGGATTTTATACCTCAATTTGTAGGAAAACAGCTATATATCACTGATAACTAGCTAAAATCATTGAAAACACTACATTTTATGGCCTTATAGCAATATAATAAGTAAAACTACTTGTATATATACAATAACACTACAGTTTAGAAGAAACTATGAAAAACGCTTGCAATATACCGTTATATCACAATATATAACCTCTTACTCTTCTATTTAATAGCTTAATGTAATGTAAGCTACTTATAGGTGCAAATTATTCTAAAAAGAGGATTTTATACTTCCATTTGTAGCAAACAGCTATATATCGACGATAAATAGCTAATATCATTGAAAACACTACATTTTATGGGTTTATAGCAATATGATAAGTAAAACTACTTGTATATATACAATAACGCTAGCGTTTACAAGAAACAATGAAAAACGCTTGCAATATACCGTTATATCACAATAAATAACCTCTTACTCTTCTATTTAATAGCTTAATGTAATGTAAGCTACTTATATTTGCAAATTATTCTAAAAAAAGGATTTTATACTTCAATTTGTAGGAAAACAGCTATATATCACTGATAACTAGCTAAAATCATTGAAAACACTACATTTTAATGGTTTATAGCAATATAATAAGTAAAACTACTTGTATATATACAATAACGCTACAGTTTACAAGAAACTATGAAAAACGCTTGCAATATACCGTTATATCACAATAAATAACCTCTTACTCTTCTATTTAATAGCTTAATGTAATGTAAGCTACTTATAGTTGTAAATTATTCTAAAAAGAGGCTTTTATACTTCAATTTGTAGGAAAACAGCTATATATCACCGATAAATAGCTAACATCATTGAAAACACTACATTTTAAGGGTTTATAGCAATATGATAATTAAACTACTTGTATATATACAATAACGCTACAGTTTACAAGAAACTATGAAAAACGCTTGGAATATACCGTTATATCACAATTAATTTCCTCTTACTCCTCTATTTATTAGCTTAATGTAATGTAAGCTACTTATAGGTGCAAATTATTCTAAAAAAATTATTGTATACTTCAATTTGTAGGATAAAAACTATATATCACCGATAAATAGCTAATATCATTGAAAACACTACATTTTATAGGTTTATAGCAATATGATAAGTAAAACTACATGTATATATACAATAACGCTACAGTTTACAAGAAACTATGAAAAACGCTTGCAATATACCGTTATATCACAATAAATAACCTCTTACTCTTCTATTTAATAGCTTAATGTAATGTAAGCTACTTATAGTTGCAAAATATTCTAAAAAGAGGATTTTAAACTTCAATTTGTAGGAAAACAGCTATATATCAGCGATAAATAGCTAATATCATTGAAAACACAACATTTTATGGGTTTATAGCAATATGATAAGTAAAACTACTTGTATATATACAATAACGTTACAGTTTACAAGAAACTAAGAAAAACGCTTGCAATATACCGTTATATCACAATAAATAACCTCTTACTCTTCAATTTAATAGCTTAATGTAATGTAAGCTACTTATAGGTGCAAATTATTCTAAAAAGAGGATTTTATACTTCAATTTGTAGGAAAACAGCTATATATCACTGAAAACTAGCTAAAATCATTGAAAATACTACATTTTATGGGTTTATAGCAAAATAATAAGTAAAACTACTTGTATATATACAATAACGCTACAGTTTAGAAGAAACTATGAAAAACGCTTGCAATATACCGTTATATCACAATATATAACCTCTTACTCTTCTATTTAATAGCTTAATGTAATGTAAGCTACTTATAGGTGCAAATTATTCTAAAAAAAGGATTTTATACTTCAATTTTTAGGAAAACAGCTATATATCACTGATATCTAGCTAAAATCATTGAAAACACTACATTTTATGGGTTTATAGCAATATAATAAGTAAAACTACTTGTATATATACAATAACGCTACAGTTTACAAGAAACAATGAAAAACGCTTGCAATATACCGTTATATCACAATAAATAACCTCTTACTCTTCTATTTAATAGCTTAATGTAATGTAAGCTACTTATAGGTGCAAATTATTATAAAAAGATGATTTTATACTTCAATTTGTAGGAAAACAGCTATATATCACTGATAAATAGCTAACATCATTGAAAACACTACATTTTAAGGGTTTATAGCAATATGATAAGTAAAACTAATTGTATATATACAATAACGCTACAGTTTACAAGAAACTATGAAAAACACATGGAATATACCGTTATATCACAATTAATTTCCTCTTACTCCTCTATTTATTAGCTTAATGTAATGTAAGCTACTTATAGGTGCAAATTATTCTAAAAAAATGATTGTATACTTCAATTTGTAAAGGGTAAAACTATATATCACCGATAAATAGCTAATATCATTGAAAACACTACATTTTATAGGTTTATAGCAATATGATAAGTAAAACTACTTGTATATATACAATAACGTTACAGTTTACAAGAAACTATGAAAAACGCTTGCAATATACCGTTATATCACAATAAATAACCTCTTACTCTTCTATTTAATAGCTTAATGTAATGTAAGCTACTTATAGGTGCAAATTATTCTAAAAAAAGATTTTATACTTCAATTTGTAGGAAACAGCTATATATCACTGATAACTAGCTAAAATCATTGAAAATACTACATTTTATGGGTTTATAGCAAAATAATAAGTAAAACTACTTGTATATATACAATAACGCTACAGTTTAGAAGAAACTATGAAAAACGCTTGCAATATACCGTTATATCACAATATATAACCTCTTACTCTTCTATTTAATAGCTTAATGTAATGTAAGCTACTTATAGGTGCAAATTATTCTAAAAAGAGGATTTTATACTTCAATTTGTAGGAAAACAGCTATATATCACCGATAAATAGCTAATATCATTGAAAACACTACATTTTATGGGTTTATAGCAATATGATAAGTAAAACTACATGTATATATACAATAACGCTACAGTTTACAAGAAACTATGAAAACGCTTGCAATATACCGTTATATCACAATATATAACCTATTACTCTTCTATTTATTAGCTTAATGTAATGTAAGCTTCTTATAGGTGCAAATCATTCTAAAAGAGATTTTTTTACTTCAATTTGTAAGAAAACAGCTATATATCACCGATAAATAGCTAATATCATTGAAAACACTACATTTTATGGGTTTATAGCAATCTGATAAGTAAAATTACTTGTATATATACAATAACGCTACAGTTTACAAGAAACTATGAAAAACGCTTTCTATAGACCGTTATATCACAATAAATAACCTCTTACTCTTCTATTTATTAGCTTAATGTAATGTAAGCTACTTATAGGTGCAAATTATTCTAAAAAAAAGATTTTATACTTCAATTTGTAGGGAAACAGCTATATATCACTGATAACTAGCTACAATCATTGAAAACACTACATTTTATGGCTTTATAGCAATAATATAAGTAAAACTACTTGTATTTATACAATAACGCTACAGTTTAGAAGAAACTATGAAAAACGCTTGCAATATACCTTATATCAAAATAAAAACCTCTTACTCTCTATTTAATAGCTTAAGGTAATGTAAGCTACTTATATTGGGAAATTATTCTAAAAAGAGGATTTTATACTTCAATTTGTAGGAAAACAGCTATATATCACGATAAAATAGTAAATCATTGAAAACACTACATTTTATGGGTTTATAGCAATATAATAAGTAAAACTACTTGTATATATACAATAACGCTACAATTTAGAAGAAACTATGAAAAACGCTTGCAATAAACCGTTATATCACAATAAATAACCTTTTACCTTCTTTTTAATAGCTTAATGTAATGTAAGCTACTTATAGGTTTCAAATTATTCTAACAAAAGGATTTTATACTTCAATTTGTAGGCAAACAGCTTTTATATCACCGATAAATAGCTAAATCATTGAAAACACTAATTTTATGGGTTTATAGCAATATGATAAGTAAAACTACTTGTATATATACAATAACGCTACAGTTTAAAGAACAATGAAAAACGCTTGCAATATACCGTTATATCACAATAAATAACCTCTTACCCTTCTATTTAATGGCTTAATGTAATGTAAGCTACTTATATTTGCAATTATTCTAAAAAAGGATTTTATACTTCAATTTGTAGGAAAACAGCTATAAGATCTGATAACTAGCTAAAATCATTGAAAACATACATTTTATGGCTTTATAGCAATATATAAGTAAAACTACTTGTATTTTTACAATAACGCTACAGTTTAGAAGAAACTATGAAAACGCTTGCAATATACCGTTATATCACAATAAATAACCTCTTACTCTGCTATTTAATAGCTTAATGTAATGTAAGCTACTTATAGGTGCAAATTATTCTAAAAGAGGATTTTATACTTCAATTTGTAGGCAAAAAAGCTATATATCACCGATAAATAGCTAATATCATTCAAAACACTAAATTTTATGGGTTTATAGCAATATGATAAGTAAAACTACTTGTATATATACAATAACGCTACAGTTTACAAGAAACAATGAAAAACGCTTGCAATATACCGTTATATCACAATAAATAACCTCTTACCCTTCTATTTAATGGCTTAATGTAATGTAAGCTACTTATATTTGCAAATTATTCTAAAAAAAGGATTTTATACTTCAATTTGTAGGAAAACAGCTATATAGATCTGATAACTAGCTACAATCATTGAAAACACTACATTTTATGGGTTTATAGCAATATAATAAGTAAAACTACTTGTATATATACAATAACGCTACAGTTTAGAAGAAATTATGAAAAACGCTTGCAATATACCGTTATATCACAATAAATAACCTCTTACTCTTCTATTTATTAGCTTAATGTAATGTAAGATACTTATAGGTGCAAATTATTCTAAAAAGAGGATTTTATACTTCAATTTGTAGGAAAACAGCTATATATCACTGATAACTAGGTAAAATAATTGAAAACACTACATTTTATGGGTTTATAGCAATATAATAAGTAAAACTACTTGTATATATACAATAACGCTACAGTTTACAAGAAACTATGAAAAACGCTTGGAATATACCGTTATATCACAATAAATAACCTCTTACTCTTCTATTTATAAGCTTAATGTAATGTAAGATACTTATAGGTGCAAACTATTCTAAAAAGAGGATTTTATACTTCAATTTGTAGGAAAACAGCTATATATCACCGATAAATAGCTAAATCATTGGAAAACACTACATTTTAATGGGTTTATAGCAATATGATAAGTAAAACTACTTGTATATATACAATAACGCTACAGTTTACAAGAAACTATGAAAAACGCTTGCAATATACCGTTATATCACAATAAATAACCTATTACTCATTTTATTTATAGGATAATGTAATGTAAGCTACTTATAGGCGACAGAATATTATTCTAAAAAAAGGATTGGATACTCAATTTATAGGAAAACAGCTATTTATCACCGGATAAATAGCTAATATCATTGAAAACACTACATTTTATGGGTTTATAGCAATATGATAAGTAAAACTATTTTGTATATATACAATAACGCTACAATTTAGAAGAAACTATAAAAAACGCTTGCAATTTACCGTTATATCACAATATATAACCTCTTACTCTTCTATTTAATAGCTTAATGTAATGTAAGCTACTTATAGGTGCAAATTATTCTAAAAAAAGGATTGTATACTTCAATTTGTACGAAAACAGCTATATATCACTGATAACTAGCTAAAATCATTGAAAACACTACATTTTATGGGTTTATAGCAATATGATAAGTAAAACTACTTGTATATATACAATAACGCTACAGTTTACAAGAAACAATGAAAAACGCTTGCAATATACCGTTATATCACAATAAATAACCTCTTACTCTTCTATTTAATGGCTTAATGTAATGTAAGCTACTTATATTTGCAAATTATTCTAAAAAAAGGATTTTATACATCAATTTGTAGGAAAACAGCTATATATATCTGATAACTAGTTAAAATCATTGAAAACACTACATTTTATAAGTTTATAGCAATATAATAAGTAAAACTACTTGTATATATACAATAACGCTACAGTTTACAAGAAACTATGAAAAACGCTTGCAATATACCGTTATATCACAATAAATAACCTCTTACTCTTCTATTTATTAGCTTAATGTAATGTAAGCTACTTATAGGTGGAAATTATTCTAAAAAGAGGATTTTATACTTCAATTTGTAGGAGAACAGCTATATATCACTGATAAATAGCTAATATCATTGAAAACACTACATTTTATGGGTGAATAGCAATATGATAAGTAAAACTACTTGTATATATACAATAACGCTACAGTTTACAAGAAACTATGAAAAACGCCTGCAATATACCGTTATATCACAATAAATAACCTCTTACTCATATATTTATTAGGATAATGTAATGTAAGCTACTTATAGGCTCAAATTATTCTAAAAAAAGGATTGGATACATCAATTTGTAGGAAAACAGCTATTTATCACCGATAAATAGCTAATATCATTGAAAACACTACATTTAATGGGTTTATAGCAATATGATAAGTAAAACTACTTGTATATATACAATAACGTTACAGTTTACAAGAAACTATGAAAAACGCATGCAATATACCGTTATATCACAATAAATAACCTCTTACTCTTCTATTTAATAGCTTAATGTAATATAAGCTACTTATAGGTGCAAATTATTCTAAAAAGAGGATTTTATACTTCAATTTGTAGGAAAACAGCTATATATCACTGATAACTAGCTAAAATCATTGAAAACACTACATTTTATAGGTTTATAGCAATATGATAAGTAAAACTACTTGTATATATACAATAACGTTACAGTTTAAAAGAAACTATGAAAAACGCTTGCAATATACCGTTATATCACAATAAATAACCTCTTACTCTTCTATTTAATAGCTTAATGTAATGTAAGCTACTTATAGGTGCAAATTATTCTAAAAAGAGGATTTTATACTTAAATTTTGTAGGAAAAGGATATATCACCGATAAATAGCTAATATCATTGAAAAGACTACTTTTTATGGGTTTAGCAATATGATAAGTAAAACTACATGTATATATACAATAACGCTACAGTTTACAAGAAACTATGAAAAACGCTTGCAATATACCGTTATATCACAATAAATAACCTATTACTCTTCTATTTATTAGCTTAATGTAATGTAAGCTTCTTATAGGTGCAAATCATTCTAAAAAGAGGATTTATACTTCAATTGTAGGAAAACAGCTATATATCACCGATAAATAGCTAATATCATTGAAAACACTACATTTTATGGGTTTATAGCAATCTGATAAGTAAAATTACTTGTATATATACAATAACGCTACAGTTTACAAGAAACTATGAAGACGCTTGCAAATATACCGTTATATCACAATAAATAACCTCTTACTCTTCTATTTATTAGCTTAATGTAATGTAAGCTACTTATAGGTGCAAATTATTCTAAAAAAAAGATTTTATACTTCAATTTGTAGGATAACAGCTATATATCACTGATAACTAGCTAAAATCATTGAAAACACTACATTTTATGGCTTTATTGCAATATAATAAGTAAACTACTTGTATATATACAATAACGCTACAGTTTAGAAGAAACTATGAAAAACGCTTGCAATATACCGTTATATCACAATAAATATCCTCTTACTCTTCTATTTAATAGCTTAGTGTAATGTAAGCTACTTATAGGTGCAAATTATTCTAAAAAAAGGATTGGATACTTCAATTTGTACGAAAACAGCTATATATCACTGATAACTAGCTAAAATCATTGAAAACACTACATTTTATGGGTTTATAGCAATATGATAAGTAAAACACTTGTATATATACAATAACGCTACAGTTTACAAGAAACAATGAAAAACGCTTGCAATATACCGTTATATCACAATAAATAACCTCTTACTCTTCTATTTAATGGCTTAATGTAATGTAAGCTACTTATATTTGCAAATTATTCTAAAAAAGGTTTTTATACATCAATTTGTAGGAAAACAGCTATATATATCTGATAACTAGCTAAAATCTTTGAAAACACTACATTTTATGGGTTTTATAGCAATATGATAAGTAAAACTACTTGTATATATAAAATAACGCTACAGTTTACAAGAAACAATGAAAAACGCTTGCAATATACCGTTATATCACAATAAATAACCTCTTACTCTTCTATTTAATGGCTTAATGTAATGTAAGCTGTTTATATTTGCAAATTATTCTAAAAAAGGATTTTATACTTCAATTTGTAGGAAAAAAGCTATATATATCTGATAACTAGCTAAAATCATTGAAAACACTACATTTTATGGGTTTATAGCATATAATAAGTAAAACTACTTGTATATATACAATAACGCTACATTTTTACAAGAACTATGAAAAACGCTTGCAATATACCGTTATATCACAATAAATAACCTCTTACTCTTCTATTTAATAGCTTAATGTAATGTAAGCTACTTATAGGTGCAAATTATACTAAAAAGAGGATTTTTACTTCAATTTGTAGGAAAACAGCTATATATCACTGATAACTAGCTATTATCATTGAAAACACTACATTTTATGGCTTAATAGCAATATAATAAGTAAAACTACTTGTATATATACAATAACGCTACAGTTTAGAAGAAACTATGAAAAACGCTTGCAATATACTGTTATATCACAATAAATAACCTCTTACTCTTCTATTTATTAGCTTAATGTAATGTAAGCTACTTATAGGTGCAAATTATTCTAAAAAGAGGATTTTATACTTCAATTTGTAGGAAAACAGCTATATATCACCGATAAATAGCTAATATCATTGAAAACACTACATTTTATGGGTTTATAGCAATATAATAAGTAAAACTACTTGTATATTACAATTAGTACTTCTTCAAAAACCCGTGTTGTAAACGTATGGAATGGGCTGCCGTCAGACGTAGTAAACTCAAATACAATAGAATCATTTAAAAGTCGCCTCGATAAATATTTCATATCAAATCCCCGGTTGTCACTGTTTATCTCGGAATAATAAATTATCTCGCGGGCCTCTGAAACTTACTCTCATTGCTCAAAAAAGATTGCGAGTCGTGTCTACACAACCCCTCCCACAGTCTCAGACAGCCCCGAGTAAACGGTCACTACTACAACTTTTGACCTGTGACGGGCTGTGGTTCAGTAAGGGCCCTGTCAGTTAGTGACCACCATCGGGATTTATATACCAGGGTCACTGCTGCAGGGGGCATTGAAGTTTAACGGCGTCTACTTGGAAAGTGCACTACCGCAGTGGATTGAAACGGAGCTGGGGCCTGATTGACTGCTGCCTCCCAAGAAAGCGCCAGGCAAGGCTGCCGCACCAACCCTGAACTTCCACACTGAGCCTACACCAACATACATTAGACCTCATAACACACACAGATAGCCCCGAGTTAACGGTTACCAACTACTACTCTCGACCTGTGACGGGCTGTGGTTCAGTTAGGGTCCTGACAGTTAGTGACCACCATCGGGATTTAAGGTACCAGGGGTCACTGCTGCAGGAGGCATTGAAGTGTACGGCATCCTACATGGAAAGTACACAATCCGCAGTGGATTGAACGGAGCTGGGGCCTGATTGACTGCTGCCTCCCAAGAAAGCGCCAGGCAAGGCTGCCGCACCACCCTTGAACCTCCACTCTGTGTTCACAAACCCTTACAAAAACACACATAACATGACCTATCTATCAAGCACTAAACCTACCCCCACAAATTAGTAGTAGTTAGCCATAGATTACAGCTTTCAACTTTCCTCACAAATTCCATGCAGTTTTTCCCATATTGCATGGTATCACTTTTTTCCGGCCAGCTTCGGCTGGAGGGATGGGTGGGTGAGGAGGAGCCTTCTACTTCCTATCCTTTCTCTCTTATTATCTAGTTAGTGTAGTATAGTTAAAGCAAACAGTCTTGTGAGGACCTATCGGTCTGTGCTGTTTGTGTTTCCTTTGTATTCCTTTGTATAACGCTACAGTTTACAACAAACTATGAAAAAAACGCATGCAATATACCGTTATATCACAATAAATAACCTCTTACTCTTTTTTTTAATAGCTTAATATAATGTAAGCTACTTATATGTGCAAATTATTCTAAAAAGAGGATTTTATACTTCAATTTGTAGGAAAACAGCTATATATCACTGATACCTAGCTGAAATCATTGAAAACACTACATTTTATGGCTTTATAGCAATATAATAAGTAAAACTACTTGTATATATACAATAACGCTACAGTTTAGAAGAAACTATGAAAAAAGCTTGCAATATACCCTTATATCACAAAAAATAAACCTCGTACTCTTCTATTTAATAGCTTAATGTAATGTAAGCTACTTATAGGTGCAAATTATTCTAAAAAAAATATGTTATACTTCAATTTGTAGGAAAACAGCTATATATCACTGATAACTAGCTAAAATCATTGAAAACACTACATTTTATGGCTTTATAGCAATAATATAAGTAAAACTACTTGTATTTATACAATAACGCTACAGTTTAGAAGAAACTATGAAAAACGCTTGCAATATACCGTTATATCACAATAAATAACCTCTTACTCTGCTATTTAATAGCTTAATGTAATGTAAGCTACTTATAGGTGCAAATTATTCTAACAAGAGGATTTATACGTCAATTTGTAGGCAAACAGCTATATATCACCGATAAATAGCTAATATCATTGAAAACACTACATTTTATGGGTTTATAGCAATATGATAAGTAAAACTACTTGTATATATACAATAACGCTACAGTTTAAGAGAAACAATGAAAAACGCTTGCAATATACCGTTATATCACAATAAATAACCTCTTACTCTTCTATTTAATGGCTTAATGTAATGTAAGCTACTTATAGGTGCAAATTATTCTAAAAAAAGGATGGTATACTTCAATTTGTAGGAAAACAGCTATATATCACTGCTAAATAGCTAATATCATTGAAAACACTACTTTTTATGGGTTTATAGCAATATAATAAGTAAAGCTACTTGTATATATACAATAACGCTACAGTTTAGAAGAAACTATGAAAAACGCAGGCAATATACCTTTATATGTCAATAAATAACCTCCTACTCTTCTATTTATTAGCTTAATGTAATGTAAGCTACTTATAGGTGCAAATTATTCTAAAAAAAGGTTTGTATACTTCAATTTGTAGGAGAACAGCTATATATCACTGATAAATAGCTAATATCATTGAAAACACTACATTTTATGGGTGAATAGCAATAATGATAAGTAAAACTACTTGTATATATACAATAACGCTACAGTTTACAAGAAACTATGAAAAACGCCTGCAATATACCGTTATATCACAATAAATAACCTCTTACTCATATATTTATTAGGATAATGTAATGTAAGCTACTTATAGGCTCAAATTATTCTAAAAAAAGGATTGGATACATCAATTTGTAGGAAAACAGCTATTTATCACCGATAAATAGCTAATATCATTGAAAACACTACATTTAATGGGTTTATAGCAATATGATAAGTAAAACTACTTGTATATATACAATAACGTTACAGTTTACAAGAAACTATGAAAAACGCATGCAATATACCGTTATATCACAATAAATAACCTCTTACTCTTCTATTTAATAGCTTAATGTAATGTAAGCTACTTATAGGTGCAAATTATTCTAAAAAGAGGATTTTATACTTCAATTTGTAGGAAAACAGCTATATATCACTGATAACTAGCTAAAATCATTGAAAACACTACATTTTATAGGTTTATAGCAATATGATAAGTAAAACTACTTGTATATATACAATAACGTTACAGTTTAAAAGAAACTATGAAAAACGCTTGCAATATACCGTTATATCACAATAAATAACCTCTTACTCTTCTATTTAATAGCTTAATGTAATGTAAGCTACTTATAGGTGCAAATTATTCTAAAAAGAGGATTTTATACTTCAATTTGTAGGAAAAGGATATATCACCGATAAATAGCTAATATCATTGAAAAGACTACATTTTATGGGTTTATAGCAATATGATAAGTAAAACTACATGTATATATACAATAACGCTACAGTTTACAAGAAACTATGAAAAACGCTTGCAATATACCGTTATATCACAATAAATAACCTATTACTCTTCTATTTATTAGCTTAATGTAACGTAAGCTTCTTATAGGTGCAAATCATTCTAAAAAGAGGATTTTATACTTCAATTTGTAGGAAAACAGCTATATATCACCGATAAATAGCTAATATCATTGAAAACACTACATTTTATGGGTTTATAGCAATCTGATAAGTAAAATTACTTGTATATATACAATAACGCTACAGTTAGAAGAAACTATGAAAAACGCTTGCAATATACCGTTATATCACAATAAATATCCTCTTACTCTGCTATTTAATAGCTTAGTGTAATGTAAGCTACTTATAGGTGCAAATTATTCTAAAAAAAGGATTGTATACTTCAATTTGTACGAAAACAGCTATATATCACTGATAACTAGCTAAAATCATTGAAAACACTACATTTTATGGGTTTATAGCAATATGATAAGTAAAACTACTTGTATATATACAATAACGCTAAAGTTTACAAGAAACAATGAAAAACGCTTGCAATATACCGTTATATCACAATAAATAACCTCTTACTCTTCTATTTAATAGCTTAATGTAATGTAAGCTACTTATAGGTGCAAATTATTCTAAAAAGAGGATTTTATACTTCAATTTGTAGGAAAACAGCTATATATCACTGATAACTAGCTAAAATCATTGAAAACACTACATTTTATAGGTTTATAGCAATATGATAAGTAAAACTACTTGTATATATACAATAACGTTACAGTTTAAAAGAAACTATGAAAAACGCTTGCAATATACCGTTATATCACAATAAATAACCTCTTACTCTTCTATTTAATAGCTTAATGTAATGTAAGCTACTTATAGGTGCAAATTATTCTAAAAAGAGGATTTTATACTTCAATTTGTAGGAAAAGGATATATCACCGATAAATAGCTAATATCATTAAAAAGACTACATTTTATGGGTTTATAGCAATATGATAAGTAAAACTACATGTATATATACAATAACGCTACAGTTTACAAGAAACTATGAAAAACGCTTGCAATATACCGTTATATCACAATAAATAACCTATTACTCTTCTATTTATTAGCTTAATGTAATGTAAGCTTCTTATAGGTGCAAATCATTCTAAAAAGAGGATTTTATACTTCAATTTGTAGGAAAACAGCTATATATCACCGATAAATAGCTAATATCATTGAAAACACTACATTTTATGGGTTTATAGCAATCTGATAAGTAAAATTACTTGTATATATACAATAACGCTACAGTTTACAAGAAACTATGAAGACGCTTGCAATATACCGTTATATCACAATAAATAACCTCTTACTCTTCTATTTATTAGCTTAATGTAATGTAAGCTACTTATAGGTGCAAATTATTCTAAAAAAAAGATTTTATACTTCAATTTGTAGGATAACAGCTATATATCACTGATAACTAGCTAAAATCATTGAAAACACTACATTTTATGGCTTTATTGCAATATAATAAGTAAAACTACTTGTATATATACAATAACGCTACAGTTTAGAAGAAACTATGAAAAACGCTTGCAATATACCGTTATATCACAATAAATATCCTCTTACTCTTCTATTTAATAGCTTAGTGTAATGTAAGCTACTTATAGGTGCAAATTATTCTAAAAAAAGGATTGTATACTTCAATTTGTACGAAAACAGCTATATATCACTGATAACTAGCTAAAATCATTGAAAACACTACATTTTATGGGTTTATAGCAATATGATAAGTAAAACTACTTGTATATATACAATAACGCTACAGTTTACAAGAAACAATGAAAAACGCTTGCAATATACCGTTATATCACAATAAATAACCTCTTACTCTTCTATTTAATGGCTTAATGTAATGTAAGCTACTTATATTTGCAAATTATTCTAAAAAAAGGATTTTATACATCAATTTGTAGGAAAACAGCTATATATATCTGATAACTAGCTAAAATCATTGAAAACACTACATTTTATGGGTTTATAGCAATATGATAAGTAAAACTACTTGTATATATACAATAACGCTACAGTTTACAAGAAACAATGAAAAACGCTTGCAATATACCGTTATATCACAATAAATAACCTCTTACTCTTCTATTTAATGGCTTAATGTAATGTAAGCTGTTTATATTTGCAAATTATTCTAAAAAAAGGATTTTATACTTCAATTTGTAGGAAAACAGCTATATATATCTGATAACTAGCTAAAATCATTGAAAACACTACATTTTATGGGTTTATAGCAATATAATAAGTAAAACTACTTGTATATATACAATAACGCTACAGTTTACAAGAAACTATGAAAAACGCTTGCAATATACCGTTATATCACAATAAATAACCTCTTACTCTTCTATTTAATAGCTTAATGTAATGTAAGCTACTTATAGGTGCAAATTATACTAAAAAGAGGATTTTTTACTTCAATTTGTAGGAAAACAGCTATATATCACTGATAACTAGCTATTATCATTGAAAACACTACATTTTATGGCTTAATAGCAATATAATAAGTAAAACTACTTGTATATATACAATAACGCTACAGTTTAGAAGAAACTATGAAAAACGCTTGCAATATACTGTTATATCACAATAAATAACCTCTTACTCTTCTATTTATTAGCTTAATGTAATGTAAGCTACTTATAGGTGCAAATTATTCTAAAAAGAGGATTTTATACTTCAATTTGTAGGAAAACAGCTATATATCACCGATAAATAGCTAATATCATTGAAAACACTACATTTTATGGGTTTATAGCAATATAATAAGTAAAACTACTTGTATATATACAATTAGTACTTCTTCACAAACCGTGTTGTAAACGTATGGAATGGGCTGCCGTCAGACGTAGTAAACTCAAATACAATAGAATCATTTAAAAGTCGCCTCGATAAATATTTCATATCAAATCCCCGGTTGTCACTGTTTATCTCGGAATAATAAATTTATCTCGCGGGCCTCTGAAACTTACTCTCATTGCTCAAAATGATTGCGAGTCGTGTCTACACAACCCCTCCCACACGTCTCAGACAGCCCCGAGTAAACGGTCACTACTACAACTTTTGACCTGTGACGGGCTGTGGTTCAGTAAGGGCCCTGTCAGTTAGTGACCACCATCGGGATTTATATACCAGGGGTCACTGCTGCAGGGGGCATTGAAGTGAACGGCGTCCTACTTGGAAAGTGCACTACCGCAGTGGATTGAAACGGAGCTGGGGCCTGATTGACTGCTGCCTCCCAAGAAAGCGCCAGGCAAGGCTGCCGCACCAACCCTGAACTTCCACACTGAGCCTACACCAACACTACATTAGACCTCATAACACACACAGATAGCCCCGAGTTAACGGTTACCACTACTACTCTCGACCTGTGACGGGCTGTGGTTCAGTTAGGGTCCTGACAGTTAGTGACCACCATCGGGATTTAAGGTACCAGGGGTCACTGCTGCAGGAGGCATTGAAGTGTACGGCATCCTACATGGAAAGTACACAATCCGCAGTGGATTGAACGGAGCTGGGGCCTGATTGACTGCTGCCTCCCAAGAAAGCGCCAGGCAAGGCTGCCGCACCACCCTTGAACCTCCACTCTGTGTTCACACCATTACAAAACACACATAACATGACCTATCTATCAAGCACTAAACCTACCCCCACAAATTAGTAGTAGTTAGCCATAGATTACAGCTTTCAACTTTCCTCACAAATTCCATGCAGTTTTTCTATATTGCATGGTATCACTTCTTTTCCGGCCAGCTTCGGCTGGAGGGATGGGTGGGTGAGGAGGAGCCTTCTACTTCCTATCCTTTCTCTCTTATTATCTAGTTAGTGTAGTATAGTTAAAGCAAACAGTCTTGTGAGGACCTATCGGTCTGTTGCTGTTTGTGTTTCCTTTGTATTCCTTTGTATAACGCTACAGTTTACAACAAACTATGAAAAAACGCATGCAATATACCGTTATATCACAATAAATAACCTCTTACTCTTCTTTTTAATAGCTTAATATAATGTAAGCTACTTATATGTGCAAATTATTCTAAAAAGAGGATTTTATACTTCAATTTGTAGGAAAACAGCTATATATCACTGATACCTAGCTGAAATCATTGAAAACACTACATTTTATGGCTTTATAGCAATATAATAAGTAAAACTACTTGTATATATACAATAACGCTACAGTTTAGAAGAAACTATGAAAAACGCTTGCAATATACCGTTATATCACAAAAATAACCTCGTATCTTCTATTTAATAGCTTAATGTAATGTAAGCTACTTATAGGTGCAAAAATTTTTCTAAAAAAATATGTTATACTTCAATTTGTAGGAAAACAGCTATATATCACTGATAACTAGCTAAAATCATTGAAAACACTACATTTTATGGCTTTATAGCAATAATATAAGTAAAACTACTTGTATTTATACAATAACGCTACAGTTTAGAAGAAACTATGAAAAACGCTTGCAATATACCGTTATATCACAATGAATAACTTCTTACTCTTCTATTTATTAGCTTAATGTAATGTAAGATACTTATAGGTGCAAATTATTCTAAAAAAAGGTTTTATACATCAATTTGTAGGGAAAAAGTATATATCACCGATAAATAGCTAAACATTTAAAAAAAACATTTTAGGGTTTAAAGCAATATGATAAGTAAAACTACTTGTATATATACAATAACCTACAGTTTACAAAAAACAAAGAAAAAAAGCTTTTCAAATCCATTATATCCAAAAAATAACCTTTACTCTTCTATTTAATTTTTCTTAAGTAATGTAACTACTTTTAGGTGCAAATTATTCAAAAAAAAGGGGTTTTTAAATTCAATTTGTAGGAAAAAAGCTATATATCACTGATAACTAGCTAAAATCATTGAAAACACTAATTTTATGGTTTTATCAAATAATAAGTAAACTTGGTATATATACAATAACGCTACAGTTTTCAAAACATGAAGAACGCTTGCAATTCCGTTATATCAAAAATAAACCCCTTACCCCTTTTATTTAAAGCTTAAAGTAATGTAAAACTACTTATAGGTGCAAAATTTTTCTAAAAAGAGGATTTTTATACTTCACTTTGTAGGAAAAAAGCTATATATCACCATAAATAGCTAACATCATTGAAAACACTATATTTGAAGGTTTATAGCAATATGATAAGTAAAACTACTTGTATATATACAATAACGTACGTTTACAAGAAACTTTAAAAAAAGCTTGAATATACCTTATATCACAATAAATTTCCCTTACTCTCTATTTATTGCTTAAATGTAATGAAATCTTAAGGTGCAAATTATTCTAAAAAGAGGGTTTTTTAAATTCAATTTTTTAGGAAAAAAAGTTTTTTATTCACAGATAACTGCTAAAAACATTGAAAACAGTACATTTTATGGGTTTTTTAGCAAAATAAAAAAAACCTTGATATAAATTTAACCACATTTAAAAACTTAAAATTGAATAAGTTAATAAAAAATTTTTTTCTTTTTTTTTACTTAATTAGACACTTATATGAAATTTTTTAAAAAATTTTAACCCTTTTTTTAAAAAAAAAAAATAATATTGAAAACATTAACCTAATTTTTTTTATGAAAAAAATTTTTTAAATACTTTATAAAAAAAAACCCCCACTTTTTAGAAAAAATATGAAAAGCTTCAATTGTTTTTTTTTTAACCCCAAAATTTTTAAAAAGTTTTAATTAATATTATTCAATTTTTTAAAAAAATTTATATTAATTTGAAAACCCCTAATTAGTAAAAAAACAAAAATTGAAAAAACCATTTTTGGGGATTTCAAAATAGAAAAAATATTGTTTTACAAAAATAATTTAAAAACCATAAAAAGCTTAATTACCGTTTAAAAAAATATCTTTTTTTAAAAAATTTTTTATTAATTTAAAGAACATTTTAAAAAATTTTAAAAAAATTTTTTTTTTTTTTTTTTTTTTTTAATTTTTTTAAAAAAGCCAAAAAAAAAAATAAAAACTTGAAAAATACATTTTTATTTTAAAATTTTTAAAACTCTTTTATTATACAAAAAATTTAAAAAAAATAAAACCCTTCAATTGTTTAAAACACAAAAAAAACCATTTTTTTTAAAACTTAATTAAAAAATACTTTGGGAAAAATTTAAAAAGGTTTATACTAAAATTTTTAAAAAGTAATTTAAGAAAAATATTTTTTTTTTTTTTTTTTTTTTTTTTTTTTTTTTTTTTTTTTTTTTTTTTTTTTTTTTTTTTTTTTTTTTTTTTTTTTTTTTTTTTTTTTTTTTTTTTTTTTTTTTTTTTTTTTTTTTTTTTTTTTTTTTTTTTTTTTTTTTTTTTTTTTTTTTTTTTTTTTTTTTTTTTTTTTTTTTTTTTTTTTTTTTTTTTTTTTTGGGGGGGGGGGGGGGGGGGGGGGGGGGGGGGGGGGGGGGGGGGGGGGGGGGGGGGGGGGGGGGGGGGGGGGGGGGGAAAGAAACGCTTGCAATATACCGTTATATCACAATAAATAACCTCTTACTCTTCTATTTAATAGCTTAATGTAATGTAAGCTACTTATAGGTGCAAATTATTCTAAAAAGAGGATTTTATACTTCACTTTGTAGGAAAACAGCTATATATCACCGATAAATAGCTAACATCATTGAAAACACTATATTTGAAGGGTTTATAGCAATATGATAAGTAAAACTACTTGTATATATACAATAACGCTACAGTTTACAAGAAACTATGAAAAACGCTTGGAATATACCGTTATATCACAATAAATTTCCTCTTACTCTTCTATTTATTAGCTTAATGTAATGTAAGCTACTTATAGGTGCAAATTATTCTAAAAAGAGGATTTTATACTTCAATTTGTAGGAAAACAGTTATATATCACAGATAACTAGCTAAAATCATTGAAAACAGTACATTTTATGGCTTTATAGCAATATAATAAGTAAAACTACTTGTATATATACAATAACGCTACAGTTTAGAAGAAACTATGAAAAACGCTTGCAATAAACCGTTATATCACAATATATAACCTCTTACTCTTCTATTTAATAGCTTAATGTAATGTAAGCTACTTATAGGTGCAAATTATTCTAAAAAGAGGATTTTATACTTCAATTTGTAGGAAAACAGCTATATATCACCGATAAATAGCTAATATCATTGAAAACACTACATTTTATGGGTTTATAGCAAAATGATAAGTAAAACTACTTGTATATATATAATAACGCTACAGTTTACAAGAAACAATGAAAAACGCTTGCAATATACCGTTATATCACAATAAATAACCTCTTACTCTTCTATTTAATAGCTTAATGTAATGTAAGCTACTTATAGGTGCAAATTATTCTAAAAAGAGGATTTTATACTTCAATTTGTAGGAAAACAGCTATATATCACCGATAAATAGCTAACATCATTGAAAACACTACATTTTATGTGTTTATATCAATATAATAAGTAAAACTACTGGTATATATACAATAACGCTACAGTTTACAAGAAACTATGAAAAACGCTTGCAATATACCGTTATATCACAATAAATAACCTCTTACTCTTCTATTTAATAGCTTAATGTAATGTAAGCTACTTATAGGTGCAAATTATTCTAAAAAGAGGATTGTATACTTCACTTTGTAGGAAAACAGCTATATATCACCGATAAATAGCTAACATCATTGAAAACACTACATTTTAAGGGTTTATAGCAATATGATAAGTAAAACTACTTGTATATATACAATAACACTACAGTTTACAAGAAACTATGAAAAACGTTTGGAATATACCGTTATATCACAAAAAATTTCCTCTTACTCTTCTATTTATTAGCTTAATGTAATGTAAGCTACTTATAGGTGCAAATTATTCTAAAAAGAGGATTTTATACTTCAATTTGTAGGAAAACAGCTATATATCACTGATAACTAGCTAAAATCATTGAAAACACTACATTTTATGGGTTTATAGCAATCTGATAAGTAAAACTACTTGTATATATACAATAACGCTTCAGTTTACAAGAAACTATGAAAAACGCTTGCAATATACCGTTATATCACAATGAATAACTTCTTACTCTTCTATTTATTAGCTTAATGTAATGTAAGATACTTATAGGTGCAAATTATTCTAAAAAAAGGATTGTATACTTCAATTTGTAGGAAAACAGCTATATATCACTGATAACTAGGTAAAATCATTGAAAAGACTACATTTTATGGGTTTATAGCAATATAATAAGTAAAACTACTTGTATATAGACAATAACGCTATGGTTTACAAGAAACTATGAAAAACGCTTGCAATATATCGTTATATCACAATAAATAACCTCCTACTCTTCTATTTAATAGCTTAATGTAATGTAAGCTACTTATAGGTGCAAATTATTCTAAAAAGAGGATTTTATACTTCAATATTTAGTTAAACAGCTATTTATCACCGATAAATAGCTAGTATCATTGAAAACACTACATTTTATGGGTTTATAGCAATATGATAAGTAAAACTACATGTATATATACAATAACGCTACAGTTTACAAGAAACTATGAAAAATGCTTGCAATATACCGTTATATCACAATAAATAACCTATTACTCTTCTATTTATTAGCTTAATGTACTGTAAGCTTCTTATAGGTGCAAATTATTCTAAAAAGAGGATTTTATACATCAATTTGTAGGAAAACAGCTATATATCACCGATAACTAGCTAAAATCATTTAAAATACTACATTTTATGGGTTTATAGCAATATGATAAGTAAAACTACTTGTATATATACAATAACGCTACAGTTTACAAGAAACAATGAAAAACGCTTGCAATATACCATTATATCACAATAAATAACCTCTTACTCTTCTATTTAATAGCTTAATGTAATGTAAGCTACTTATAGGGCAAATTATTCTAAAAAAAAGGATTTTTATACTTCAATTTGTAGGAAAACAGCTATATATCACTGATAACTAGCTAAAATCATTGAAAACACTACATTTTATGGGTTTATATCAATATAATAAGTAAAACTACTGGTATATATACAATAACGCTACAGTTTACAAGAAACTATGAAGAACGCTTGCAATATACCGTTATATCACAATAAATAACCTCTTACTCTTCTATTTAATAGCTTAATGTAATGTAAGCTACTTATAGGTGCAAATTATTCTAAAAAGAGGATTTTATACTTCAATTTGTAGGAAAACAGCTATATATCACCGATAAATAGCTAATATCATTGAAAACACAACATTTATGGGTTTATAGCAAAATGATAAGTAAAAACTACTTGTATATATATAATAACGCTACAGTTTACAAGAAACAATGAAAAACGCTTGCAATATACCGTTATATCACAATAAATAACCTCTTACTCTTCTATTTAATAGCTTAATGTAATGTAAGCTACTTATAGGTGCAAATTATTCTAAAAAGAGGATTTTATACTTCAATTTGTAGGAAAACAGGTATATATCACCGATAAATAGCTAATATCATTGAAAACACTACATTTTATGTGTTTATATCAATATAATCTGATAAGTAAAACTACATGTATATATACAATAACGCTACAGTTTACAAGAAACTATGAAAAACGCTTGCAATATACCGTTATATCACAATAAATAACCTATTACTCTTCTATTTATTAGCTTAATGTAATGTAAGCTTCTTATAGGTGCAAATTATTCTAAAAAGAGGATTTTATACTTCAATTTGTAGGAAAACAGCTATATATCACCGATAAATAGCTAATATCATTGAAAACACAACATTTTATGGGTTTATAGCAATATGATAAGTAAAACTACTTGTATATATACAATAACGCTACAGTTTACAAGAAACTATGAAAAACGCTTGCAATATACCGTTATATCACAATAAATAACCTCTTACTCTTCTTTTTAATAGCTTAATATAATGTAAGCTACTTATATGTGCAAATTATTCTAAAAAGAGGATTTTATACTTCAATTTGTAGGAAAACAGCTATATATCACTGATACCTAGCTGAAATCATTGAAAACACTACATTTTATGGCTTTATAGCAATATAATAAGTAAAACTACTTGTATATATACAATAACGCTACAGTTTAGAAGAAACTATGAAAAACGCTTGCAATATACCGTTATATCACAATAAATAACCTCGTACTCTTCTATTTAATAGCTTAATGTAATGTAAGCTACTTATAGGTGCAAATTATTCTAAAAAAAATATGTTATACTTCAATTTGTAGGAAAACAGCTATATATCACTGATAACTAGCTAAAATCATTGAAAACACTACATTTTATGGCTTTATAGCAATAATATAAGTAAAACTACTTGTATTTATACAATAACGCTACAGTTTAGAAGAAACTATGAAAAACGCTTGCAATATACCGTTATATCACAATAAATAACCTCTTACTCTTCTATTTAATGGCTTAATGTAATGTAAGCTACTTATATATGCAAATTATTCTAAAAAAAAGATGGTTATACTTCAATTTGTAGGAAAACAGCTATATATCACTGATAACTAGCTAAATCATTGAAAACACTACATTTTATGGCTTTATAGCAATAATATAAGTAAAACTACTTGTATTTATACAATAACGCTACAGTTTAGAAGAAACTATGAAAAACGCTTGCAATATACCGTTATATCACAATAAATAACCTCGTACTCTTCTATTTAATAGCTTAATGTAATGTAAGCTACTTATAGGTGCAAATTATTCTAAAAAAATATGTTATACTTCAATTTGTAGGAAAACAGCTATATATCACTGATAATAGCTAAAATCATTGAAAACACTACATTTTATGGCTTTATAGCAATAATATAAGTAAAACTACTTGTATTATACAATAACGCTACAGTTTAAAGAAACTATGAAAAACGCTTGCAATATACCGTTATATCACAATAAATAACCTCTTACTCTGCTATTTAATAGTTAATGTAATGTGAGCTACTTATAGGTGCAAATATTCTAAAAGAGGATTTATACGTCAATTTGTAGGCAAACAGCTATATATCACCGATAAATAGCTAATATCATTGAAAACACTAATTTTATGGGTTTATAGCAATATGATAAGTAAAACTACTTGTATATTACAATAACGCTACAGTTTAAGAGAAACAATGAAAAACGCTTGCAATATACCGTTATATCACAATAAATAACCTCTTACTCTTCTATTTAATGGCTTAATGTAATGTAAGCTACTTATAGGTGCAAATTATTCTAAAAAAAGGATGTTATACTTCAATTTGTAGGAAAACAGCTAATATCACTGCTAAATAGCTAATATCATTGAAAACACTACTTTTATAGGGTTTATAGCAATATAATAAGTAAAACTACTTGTATATATACAATAACGCTACAGTTTAGAAGAAACTATGAAAAACGCAGGCAATATACCTTTATATGCAATAAAAAACCTCTACTCTTCTATTTATTAGCTTAATGTAATGTAAGCTACTTATAGGTGGAAATTATTCTAAAAAGAGGATTTTATACTTCAATTGTGGGAAAAGGATATATCACCGATAAATAGCTAATATCATTAAAAGACTACATTTTAGGGGTTTATAGAAATATGATAAGTAAAACTACATGTATATAACAATAACGCTACAGTTTACAAGAAACTATGAAAAACGCTTGCAATATACCGTTATTCACATAAATAACCTATTACTCTTCTATTTATTAGCTTAATGTAATGTAAGCTTCTTATAGGTGCAAATCATTCTAAAAAGGGGAAATTTTATACTTAAATTTTGTGGGAAAAACAGCTTTTATATCACCGATAAATAGCTAATATCATTGAAAACACTACATTTTATGGGTTTATAGCAATCTGATAAGTAAAATTACTTGTATATATACAATAACGCTACAGTTTACAAAAAACTATGAAGACGCTTGCAATATACCGTTATATCACAATAAATAACCTCTTACTCTTCTATTTATTAGCTTAATGTAATGTAAGCTACTTAATAGGTGCAAATTATTCTAAAAAAAGATTTTATACTTCAATTTGTAGGATAACGCTATATATCACTGATAACTAGCTAAAATCATTGAAAAACACTACATTTTATGGCTTTATTGCAATATAATAGGTAAAACTACTTGTATATATACAATAACGCTACAGTTTAGAAGAAACTATGAAAAACGCTTGCATATACCGTTATATCACAATAAATATCCTCTTACTCTTCTATTTAATAGCTTAGTGTAATGTAAGCTACTTATAGGTGCAAATTATTCTAAAAAAAGGATTGTATACTTCAATTTGTACAAAAACAGCTATATATCACTGATACTAGCTAACATCATTGAAAACACTACATTTTATGGGTTATAGCAATATGATAAGTAAAACTACTTGTATATATACAATAACGCTACAGTTTACAAGAAACAATGAAAAACGCTTGCAATATACCGTTTATATCACAATAAATAACCTCTTACTCTTCTATTTAATGGCTTAATGTAATGAAAGCTACTTATTTTTGAAAATTATTCTAAAAAAAGGATTTTATACATCAATTTGTGGGAAAACAGCTATATATATCTGTAACTAGCTAAATCATTTGAAAAAAACTACATTTTATGGTTTATAGCAATATGATAAGTAAACTACTTGTATTATAAAATAACGCTACAGTTTACAAGAAACAATGAAAACGCTTGCAATATCCGTTATATCACAATAAATAACCTCTTACTCTTCTATTTAATGGCTTAATGTAATGTAAGCTGTTTATATTTGAAAATTTAAATTCTAAAAAAGGTTTTTATACTTAAATTTGTGGGAAAACAGCTATATATATCGGGATAACTAGCTAAAATCATGAAACACTACATTTTATGGGTTTATAGCAATAATAATAAAACTACTTGTATATATACAATTTAACGCTACAGTTTACAAGAAACTATGAAAAAACGCTTGCAATATACCGTTATATCACAATAAATACCTCTTACTCTTCTTTTTAAATACTTAATGTAATGTTAGCTACTTATAGGTGCAAATTATACAAAAAAGAGGATTTTTTACTTAAATTTTGTAGGAAAACAGCTATATATCACTGATAACTAGCTATTATCATTGAAAACACTACATTTTATGGCTTAATAGCAATATAAAAAGTAAAACTACTTGTATATATACAATAACGCTACAGTTTAGAAGAAACTATGAAAAACGCTTGCAATATCCGTTATATCACAAAATAACCTCTTACTCTTCTATTTATTAGTTTAAATGTAATGTAACTACTTATGGGTGCAAATTATCAAAAAAGAGGATTTTATACTTCATTTGTAGGAAAACAGCTATATTCACCGATAAATAGCTAATATCATTGAAAACACTACATTTTATGGGTTTATAGAAATATAATAAGAAAAACTACTTGTATATATACAATTAGTACTTCTTCACAACCGTGTTGTAAACGTATGGAATGGGCTGCCGTCAAAACGTAGTAAACTCAAATACAATAGAATCATTTAAAAGTCGCCTCGATAAATATTTCATATCAAACCCCCGGTTGTCACTGTTTATCTCGGAATAAAAAATTTATCTCGCGGGCCTCTGAAATTTAAACTCTCATTGCTCAAATGATTGCGAGTCGTGTCTACACAACCCCTCCACACGTCTCAGACAGCCCCGAGTAAAGGGTCACTACTACAACTTTTGACCTGTGACGGGCTGTGGTTCAGTAAGGGCCCTGTCAGTTAGTGACCACCATCGGGATTTATATACCAGGGGTCACTGCTGCAGGGGGCATTGAAGTGAACGGCGTCCTACTTGGAAAGTGCACTACCGCAGTGGATTGAAACGGAGATGGGGCCTGATTGACTGCTGCCCTCCCAAGAAAGCGCCAGGCAAGGCTGCCGCACCAACCCTGAACTTCCACACTGAGCCTACACCAACACTACATTAGACCTCATAACACCACAGATAGCCCCGAGTTAACGGTTACCACTACTACTCTCGCCTGTGACGGGCTGTGGTTCAGTTAGGGTCCTGACAGTTAGTGACCACCATCGGGATTTAAGGTACCAGGGGTCACTGCTGCAGGAGGCATTAAGTGTACGGCATCCTACATGGGAAAATACACAATCCGCATGGATTGAACGAGCTGGGGCCTGATTGACTGCTGCCTCCCAAGAAAGCGCCAGGCAAGGCTGCCGCACCACCCTTGAACCTCCACACTGTGTTCACACCATTACAAAACACACATAACATGACCTATCTTTTCAAGCACTAAACCTACCCCCACAATTAGTAGTAGTTAGCCATAGATTACAGCTTTCAACTTTCCTCACAAAATCCATGCAGTTTTTCTATATTGATGGTATCACTTCTTTCCGGCCACTTCGGCTGGAGGGATGGGGGGGGTGAGGAGGAGCCCTTCTACTTCCTATCCTTTCTCTCTTATTATCTAGTTAGTGTAGTATATTTAAGCAAACAGTCTTGTGAGGACCTATCGGGCTGTTGCTGTTTGGTTTCCTTTGTATTCCTTTGTATAACGCTTTCAGTTTACAACAAACTATGAAAAAACGCATGCATATACCCGTTTTTATCACAATAAATAACCTCTTACTCTTCTTTTTAATAGCTTAATATAATGTAAGCTACTTATAGGTGCAAATTATTCTAAAAGAGGATTTTATACTTCAATTTGTAGGAAAACACTATATATCACTGATAACTACTGAAATCATTGAAAACAACTACATTTTTAAAGGGGTTTATAGCAAAATAAAAAGTAAAACTCTTGTATATATACAATAACGCTACAGTTTAGAAGAAACTATGTAAAAAAAGCTTGCAATATACCGTTATATCACAATAAATAACCTCGTACTCTTTTATTAATAGCTTAATGTAATGTAAGCTACTTATAGGTGCAAATTATTCTAAAAAAAATATTTTACTTCAAATTTGTAGGAAAAACAGCTATATATCACTGATAACTAGCTAAAATCATTGAAAACACTACATTTTATGGGGTTTTATAAGCAATAATATACTAAAACTACTTGTATTTATACAATAAAGCTACAGTTTAGAAGAAACTATGAAAAACGCTTGCAATATACCGTTATATCACAATAAATAACCTCTTACTCTGCTATTTAATAGCTTAATGTAATGTAAGCTACTTATAGGTGCAAATTATTCTAACAAGAGGATTTATACTTCAATTTGTAGGCAAACCTATATATCACCGATAAATAGCTAATATCATTGAAAACCTACATTTTATGGGTTTATAGCAATATGATAAGTAAACTACTTGTATTATACAATAACGCTACAGTTTAAGAGAAACAAAGAAAAACGCTTGCAAATACCGTTATTCACAATAAATAACCTCTTACTCTTCTATTTAATGGCTTTTAAAGTAAGTAAGCTACTTTTATTTGCAAATTATTCTAAAAAAAGGGTTTTATACTTCAATTTGTAGGAAAAGCTATATATATCTGATAACTAGGTAAATCATTGAAAACACTACATTTTTTGGGTTTATAGCAATATAATAAGTAAAACTACTTGTATATATACAATACGCTACGTTTACAAGAAACTATGAAAAACGCTTGCAATATACCGTTATATCACAATAAATAAAATCTTACTCTTCTATTTAATAGCTTAATGTAATGTAGCTACTTATAGGTGCAAATTATACTAAAAAGGATTTTTTACTTCAATTTGTAGGATAACAGCTATATATCACTGATTACTAGCTATTATCATTGAAAACACTACATTTTATGGCTTAATAGCAATATAATAAGTAAAACTCCCTTTTATATATACAATAACGCTACAGTTTAAGAAACTATAAAAAACGCTTGCAATATACCGTTATATCACAATAAAAAACCTTTACTCTTCTATTTATTAGCTTATGTAATGTAAGATACTTATAGGGGCAAATTATTCTAAAAAAAAAATTTTTTAAATTTAATATGTAGGAAAACAGCTAATATCATTGATAACTAGGTAAAATCATTGAAAACACTACATTTTATGGGTTTATAGCAATATAATAAATAAAACTAATTGTATAAAACAATAATGCTACAGTTTACAAGAACTATAAAAAAAGCTTGCAATATACCGTTATATCACAAAAATAACCTCTTACTCTTCTTTTTAATAGCTTTAAAGTAATGTAACTACTTATAGGTGCAAATTATTCTAAAAAGAGGATTTTATACTTCAATTTGTAGGAAACAGTTATATATCACTGATAACTAGTTAAAATCATTGAAAACAGTACATTTTATGGCTTTATAGCAATATAATAAGTAAAACTACTTGTATATATACAATAACGCTACAGTTTAGAAGAAACTATGAAAAACGCTTGCAATATACCGTTATATCACAATATATAACCTCTTACTCTTCTATTCAATAGCTTAATGTAATGTAAGCTACTTATAGGTGCAAATTATTCTAAAAAGAGGATTTTATACTTCAATTTGTAGGAAAACAGCTATATATCACCGATAAATAGCTAATATCATTGAAAACACTACATTTTATGGGTTTATAGCAATATGATAAGTAAAACTACTTGTATATAAACAATAACGCTACAGTTTACAAGAAACAATGAAAAACGCTTGCAATATACCGTTATATCACAATAAATAACCTCTTACTCTTCTATTTAATAGCTTAATGTAATGTAAGCTACTTATAGGTGCAAATTATTCTAAAAAGAGGATTTTATACATCAATTTCGAGGAAAACAGCTATATATCACCGATAAATAGCTAACATCATTGAAAACACTACATTTTAAGGGTTTATAGCAATATGATAAGTAAAAATACTTGTGTATATACAATAACGCTACAGTTTACAAGAAACTATGAAAAACGCTTGGAATATACCGTTATATCACAATTAATTTCCTCTTACTCCTCTATTTATTAGCTTAATGTAATGTAAGCTACTTATAGGTGCAAATTATTCTAAAAAAATGATTGTATACTTCAATTTGTAGGAAAACAGCTATATATCACCGATAAATAGCTAATATCATTGAAAACACTACATTTTATAGGTTTATAGCAATCTGATGAGTAAAAGTACTTGTATATATACAATAACGCTACAGTTTACAAGAAACTATGAAAAACGCTTGCTATATACCGTTATATCACAATAAATAACCTCGTACTCTTCTATTTAATAGCTTAATGTAATGTAAGCTACTTATAGGAGCAAATTATTCTAAAAAAAAGATTTTATACTTCAATTTGTAGGATAACAGTATATATCACTGATAACTAGCTAAAATCATTTAAAACACTACATTTTATGGCTTTATAGCAATATAATAAGTAAAACTACTTGTATATATATAATAACGCTACAATTTAGAAGAAACTATGAAAAACGCTTGCAATATACCGTTATATCACAATATATAACCTCTTACTCTTCTATTTAATAGCTTAATGTAATGTAAGCTACTTATAGGTGCAAATTATTCTAAAAAAAGGATTGTATACTTCAATTTGTACGAAAACAGCTATATATCACTGATAACTAGCTAAAATCATTTAAAACACTACATTTTATGGCTTTATAGCAATATAATAAGTAAAACTACTTGTATATATACAATAACGCTACAATTTAGAAGAAACTATGAAAAACGCTTGCAATATACCGTTATATCACAATATATAACCTCTTACTCAACTATTTAATTGCTTAATGTAATGTAAGCTACTTATAGGTGCAAATTATTCTAAAAAAAGGATTGTATACTTCAATTTGTACGAAAACAGCTATATATCACTGATAACTAGGTAAAATCATTGAAAAGACTACATTTTATGGGTTTATAGCAATATGATAAGTAAAACTACTTGTATATATACAATAACGCTACAGTTTACAAGAAACAATGAAAAACGCTTGCAATATACCGTTATATCACAATAAATAACCTCTTACTCTTTTATTTAATAGCTTAATGTAATATAAGCTACTTATATTTGCATATTATTCTAAAAAAAGGATTTTATACTTCAATTTGTAGGAAAACAGCCATATATCACTGATACCTAGCTAAAATCATTGAAAACACTACATTTTATGGGTTTATAGCAATCTGATAAGTAAAACTACTTGTATATATACAATAACGCTTCAGTTTACAAGAAACTATGAAAAACGCTTGCAATATACCGTTATATCACAATGAATAACTTCTTACTCTTCTATTTATTAGCTTACTGTAATGTAAGATACTTATAGGTGCAAATTATTCTAAAAAAAGGAGTGTATACTTCAATTTGTAGGAAAACAGCTATATATCACTGATAACTAGGTAAAATCATTGAAAAGACTACATTTTATGGGTTTATAGCAATATAATAAGTAAACCTACTTGTATATAGACAATAACGCTATGGTTTACAAGAAACTGTGAAAAACGCTTGCAATATATCGTTATATCACAATAAATAACCTCCTACTCTTCTATTTAATAGCTTAATGTAATGTAAGCTACTTATAGGTGCAAATTATTCTAAAAAGAGGATTTTATACTTCAATATTTAGGAAAACAGCTATTTATCACCGATAAATAGCTAATATCATTGAAAACACTACATTTTATGGGTTTATAGCAATATGATAAGTAAAACTACATGTATATATACAATAACGCTACAGTTTACAAGAAACTATGAAAAATGCTTGCAATATACCGTTATATCACAATAAATAACCTATTACTCTTCTATTTATTAGCTTAATGTAATGTAAGCTTCTTATAGGTGCAAATTATTCTAAAAAGAGGATTTTATACATCAATTTGTAGGAAAACAGCTATATATCACCGATAACTAGCTAAAATCATTGAAAATACTACATTTTATGGGTTTATAGCAATATGATAAGTAAAACTACTTGTATATATACAATAACGCTACAGTTTACAAGAAACTATGAAAAACGCTTGGAATATACCGTTATATCACAATAAATTTCCTCTTACTCTTCTATTTATTAGCTTAATGTAATGTAAGCTACTTATAGGTGCAAATTATTCTAAAAAGAGGATTTTATACTTCAATTTGTAGGAAAACAGTTATATATCACTGATAACTAGCTAAAATCATTGAAAACAGTACATTTTATGGCTTTATAGCAATATAATAAGTAAAACTACTTGTATATATACAATAACGCTACAGTTTAGAAGAAACTATGAAAAACGCTTGCAATATACCGTTATATCACAATATATAACCTCTTACTCTTCTATTTAATAGCTTAATGTAATGTAAGCTACTTATAGGTGCAAATTATTCTAAGAAGAGGATTTTATACTTCAATTTGTAGGAAAACAGCTATATATCACCGATAATAGCTAATATCATTGAAAACACTACATTTTATGGGTTTATAGCAAAATGATAAGTAAAACTACTTGTATATATACAATAACGCTACAGTTTACAAGAAACAATGAAAAACGCTTGCAATATACCGTTATATCACAATAAATAACCTCTTACTCTTCTATTTAATAGCTTAATGTAATGTAAGCTACTTATAGGTGCAAATTATTCTAAAAAGAGGATTTTATACTTCAATTTGTAGGAAAACAGCTATATATCACCGATAAATAGCTAATATCATTGAAAACACTACATTTTATGGGTTTATAGCAATATAATAAGTAAAACTACTTGTATATATACAATTAGTACTTCTTCACAAACCGTGTTGTAAACGTATGGAATGGGCTGCCGTCAGACGTAGTAAACTCAAATACAATAGAATCATTTAAAAGTCGCCTCGATAAATATTTCATATCAAATCCCCGGTTGTCACTGTTTATCTCGGAATAATAAATTTATCTCGCGGGCCTCTGAAACTTACTCTCATTGCTCAAAATGATTGCGAGTCGTGTCTACACAACCCCTCCCACACGTCTCAGACAGCCCCGAGTAAACGGTCACTACTACAACTTTTGACCTGTGACGGGCTGTGGTTCAGTAAGGGCCCTGTCAGTTAGTGACCACCATCGGGATTTATATACCAGGGGTCACTGCTGCAGGGGGCATTGAAGTGAACGGCGTCCTACTTGGAAAGTGCCTACCGCAGTGGATTGAAACGGAGCTGGGGCCTGATTGACTGCTGCCTCCCAAGAAAGCGCCAGGCAAGGCTGCCGCACCAACCCTGAACTTCCACACTGAGCCTACACCAACACTACATTAGACCTCATAACACACACAGATAGCCCCGAGTTAACGGTTACCACTACTACTCTCGACCTGTGACGGGCTGTGGTTCAGTTAGGGTCCTGACAGTTAGTGACCACCATCGGGATTTAAGGTACCAGGGATCACTGCTGCAGGAGGCATTGAAGTGTACGGCGTCCTACATGGAAAGTACACAATCCGCAGTGGATTGAACGGAGCTGGGGCCTGATTGACTGCTGCCTCCCAAGAAAGCGCCAGGCAAGGCTGCCGCACCACCCTTGAACCTCCACACTGTGTTCACACCATTACAAAACACACATAACATGACCTATCTATCAAGCACTAAACCTACCCCCACAAACTAGTAGTAGTTAGCCATAGATTACAGCTTTCAACTTTCCTCACAAATTCCATGCAGTTTTTCTATATTGCATGGTATCACTTCTTTTCCGGCCAGCTTCGGCTGGAGGGATGGGTGGGTGAGGAGGAGCCTTCTACTTCCTATCCTTTCTCTCTTATTATCTAGTTAGTGTAGTATAGTTAAAGCAAACAGTCTTGTGAGGACCTATCGGTCTGTTCCTGTTTGTGTTTCCTTTGTATTCCTTTGTATAACGCTACAGTTTACAACAAACTATGAAAAACGCATGCAATATACCGTTATATCACAATAAATAACCTCTTACTCTTCTTTTTAATAGCTTAATATAATGTAAGCTACTTATAGGTGCAAATTATTCTAAAAAGAGGATTTTATACTTCAATTTGTAGGAAAACAGCTATATATCACTGATAACTAGCTAAAATCATTGAAAACACTACATTTTATGGCTTTATAGCAATATAATAAGTAAAACTACTTGTATATATACAATAACGCTACAGTTTAGAAGAAACTATGAAAAACGCTTGCAATATACCGTTATATCACAATAAATAACCTCGTACTCTTCTATTTAATAGCTTAATGTAATGTAAGCTACTTATAGGTGCAAATTATTCTAAAAAAAATATGTTATACTTCAATTTGTAGGAAAACAGCTATATATCACTGATAACTAGCTAAAATCATTGAAAACACTACATTTTATGGCTTTATAGCAATAATATAAGTAAAACTACTTGTATTTATACAATAACGCTACAGTTTAGAAGAAACTATGAAAAACGCTTGCAATATACCGTTATATCACAATAAATAACCTCTTACTCTGCTATTTAATAGCTTAATGTAATGTAAGCTACTTATAGGTGCAAATTATTCTAACAAGAGGATTTTATACTTCAATTTGTAGGCAAACAGCTATATATCACCGATAAATAGCTAATATCATTGAAAACACTACATTTTATGGGTTTATAGCAATATGATAAGTAAAACTACTTGTATATATACAATAACGCTACAGTTTAAGAGAAACAATGAAAAACGCTTGCAATATACCGTTATATCACAATAAATAACCTCTTACTCTTCTATTTAATGGCTTAATGTAATGTAAGCTACTTATATTTGCAAATTATTCTAAAAAAAGGATTTTATACTTCAATTTGTAGGAAAACAGCTATATATATCTGATAACTAGGTAAAATCATTGAAAACACTACATTTTATGGGTTTATAGCAATATAATAAGTAAAACTACTTGTATATATACAATAACGCTACAGTTTACAAGAAACTATGAAAAACGCTTGCAATATACCGTTATATCACAATAAATAAAATCTTACTCTTCTATTTAATAGCTTAATGTAATGTAAGCTACTTATAGGTGCAAATTATACTAAAAAGAGGATTTTTTACTTCAATTTGTAGGATAACAGCTATATATCACTGATAACTAGCTATTATCATTGAAAACACTACATTTTATGGCTTAATAGCAATATAATAAGTAAAACTACTTGTATATATATAATAACGCTACAGTTTAGAAGAAACTATAAAAAACGCTTGCAATATACCGTTATATCACAATAAATAACCTCTTACTCTTCTATTTATTAGCTTATGTAATGTAAGATACTTATAGGTGCAAATTATTCTAAAAAAAGGATTTTATACTTTAATATGTAGGAAAACAGCTATATATCATTGATAACTAGGTAAAATCATTGAAAACACTACATTTTATGGGTTTATAGCAATATAATAAGTAAAACTAATTGTATATATACAATAACGCTACAGTTTACAAGAAACTATGAAAAACGCTTGCAATATACCGTTATATCACAATAAATAACCTCTTACTCTTCTTTTTAATAGCTTAATGTAATGTAAGCTACTTATAGGTGCAAATTATTCTAAAAAGAGGATTTTATACTTCAATTGTATGAAAACAGTTTATATATCACTGATAACTAGCTAAAATCATTGAAAACAGTACATTTATGGCTTTATAGCAATATAATAAGTAAAACTACTTGTATATATACAATAACGCTACAGTTAGAAGAAAACTATGAAAAAACGCTTGCAATATACCGTTTTATCACAATATATAACCTCTTACTCTTCTATTCAATAGCTTAATGTAATGTAAGCTACTTATAGGTGCAAATTATTCTAAAAAGAGGGTTTATACTTCAATTTGTAGGAAAACAGCTATATATCACCGATAAATAGCTAATATCATTGAAAACAATACATTTTATGGGTTATAGCAATATGATAAGTAAAACTACTTGTATATAAACAATAAGCTACAGTTTACAAGAAACAATGAAAAACGCTTGCAATATACCGTTATATCACAATTTAAATAACCTCTTACTCTTCTATTTAATAGCTTAATGTAATGTAAGCTACTTATAGGTGCAAATTATTCTAAAAAGAGGATTTTATACTTCAATTTGAGGAAAACAGCTTATATCAACGATAAATAGCTAACATCATTGAAAACACTACATTTTAAGGGTTTATAGCAATATGATAAGTAAAAATACTTGTGTATATACAATAAACGCTACAGTTTACAAGAAACTATGAAAAACGCTTGGAATATACCGTTATATCACAATTAATTTCCTCTTACTCCTCTATTTATTAGCTTAATGTAATGTAAGCTACTTATAGGTGCAAATTATTCTAAAAAAATGATTGTATACTTCAATTTGTAGGAAAACAGCTATATATCACCGATAAATAGCTAATATCATTGAAAACACTACATTTTATAGGTTTATAGCAATCTGATGAGTAAAAGTACTTGTATATATACAATAACGCTACAGTTTACAAGAAACTATGAAAAACGCTTGCTATATACCCTTATATCACAATAATAACCTCGTTACTTTCTATTTAATAGCTTAATGTAATGTAAGCTACTTATAGGAGCAAATTATTCTAAAAAAAAGATTTTATACTTCAATTTGTAGGATAACAGTATATATCACTGATAACTAACTAAAATCATTTAAAACACTACATTTTATGGCTTTATAGCAATATAATAAGTAAACTACTTGTATATATATAATAACGCTACAATTTAGAAGAAACTATGAAAAACGTTTTCAATATACCGTTATATCACAATATATAACCTCTTACTCTTCTATTTAATAGCTTAATGTAATGTAAGCTACTTATAGGTGCAAATTATTCTAAAAAAAGGATTGTATACTTCAATTTGTACGAAAACAGCTATATATCACTGATAACTAGCTAAAATAATTTAAAACACTACATTTTATGGCTTTATAGCAATATAATAAGTAAAACTACTTGTATATAGACAATAACGCTACAATTTAGAAGAAAAATATGAAAAACGCTTGCAATATACCGTTATATCACAATATATAACCTCGTACTCAACTATTTAATTGCTTAATGTAATGTAAGCTACTTATAGGTGCAAAATTTTTCTAAAAAAAGGATTGTATACTTCAATTTGTACGAAAACAGCTATATATCACTGATAACTAGGTAAAATCATTGAAAAGACTACATTTTATGGGTTTATAGCAATATGATAAGTAAAACTACTTGTATATATACAATAACTCTACAGTTTACAAGAAACAATGAAAAACGCTTGCAATATACCGTTATATCACAATAAATAACTCTTACTCTTTTATTTAATAGCTTAATGTAATAATAAGCTACTTATATTTGCAAATTATTCTAAAAAAAGGATTTTATACTCAATTTGTAGGAAAACAGCCATATATCACTGATACCTAGCTAAAATCATTGAAAACACTACATTTTATGGGTTTATAGCATCTGATAAGTAAACTACTTTAAAATACAATAACGGGTTCAGTTTACAAGACTAGAAAAACGCTTGCATATACCGTTATATCACAATGAAAAAACTTCTTATCTTCTATTTATTAGCTTTTTAATGTAATGTTTAAAATACTTATAGGGCAAATTATTCTAAAAAAAAGGAGTTGTTACTTCATTTGTAGGAAAACGCTATTATCACTGTAAATAGGTAAAAACATTGAAAAAACTCATTTTAGGGTTATAGCAATTAATAAGTAAAACACTTTTAATAGACAATAACGCTAGGTTTTTCAAGAAACTATGAAAAACGCTTGCAATATATCGTATATCACAATAAAAAAACCTCCTACTCTTCTATTTAATAGCTAAGTAATGTAAGCTACTTATGGTGCAATTATTCTAAAAGAGGATTTATACTTCATATTTAGGAAAACGCTATTTATCACGATAAATAGTAATTCATTGAAAACACTACATTTTATGGGTTTAAAAGCAAATATGATAAGTAAAACTACATGTATATATACAATAACGCTACAGTTTACAAAAAAACTAGAAAAATGCTTGCAATATACCGTTATATCACAATTAAATAACCTCTTACTCTTCTATTTATTAGCTTTAAAGTAATGTAAGCTTCTTATAGGTGCAAATTATTCTAAAAAGAGGATTTTATACTTCAATTTTTTACAAAACAGCTATATATCACTGATAAATAGCTAAAATCATTTAAAACACTACATTTTTTTGGCTTTATGCAATATAATAAGTAAACATACTTGTAATATACAATAACCTTAATTTACAAGAAAACAAAGAAAAACGCTTGAATATACCGTTATATCACAATAATATAAACCCTTTCTCTTCTATTTAAAAGCTTAATGTAATGTAAAAATACTTATAGGTGCAAATTTTTCTAAAAAAAAAAGGATTGTATACTTCAATTTGTAAGAAAAAAGCTAATATCACTGATATAGGTAAACATTGAAAAGAACTACTTTTATGGTTTATAGCAATAAAAATAAGTAAAATACTTGTATATAGACATTTAAAGCATGTTTACAAGAACTATGAAAAAAGTTTGCAATTATCGTTATATCACAATAATACCTCTACTCTTCTTTTAATAGCTTAATGTATGTAACTACTTATAGTGCCCAAAATTTTCTAAAAGAGATTTTATACTTTTAATATTTTGTTAAACAGCTATTTTTCACCCATAAAAAGCTAAATCATTGAAAACACTCATTTTATGGGTTTACAGCAATATGATAAGTAAACTACATTATATATTACAATAACCTACAGTTTTACAGAAACTATGAAAAAAGCTTGCAATATACCGTTATATCACAATAAATACCTATTACTCTTCATTTTATTACTTAATGTACTGTTTAAACTCTTATAGGTGCAAAATTATTCTAAAAGAGGATTTTATACATCAATTTGTAGGAAAACGCTTAAAATTCACCCATAACTAGCTAAAATCATTTTTTTTAAAACTTTCTTTTATGGGTTTATAGCAATATGATATAAAACTACTTGTATATATACAATAACGCTACAGTTTACAAGAAACTGAAAACGCTTGCAATATACCATTATATCACAATAATAACCTCTTACTCTTCTATTAATACTTTTGTAATGTAAGCTAAATTAAGGTTGCAATATCTAAAAAAAGATTTTATACTTTTAATTTTTAGGAAACAGCTTTTAATTTACTGAAACTAGCTTAAAATCATTGAAAACACTAATTTTTTTGGGTTTTATCAATTATAAGAAAACTACGGTATATATACAATAAAACGCTAAGTTTACAAGAAAAAACTATGAAGGAAAAAATCTAATATACCGTTTTATCACAAAAATAACCTCTTACTCTTCTATTTAATAGTAATGAATGTAACTACTTTATAGGTTTCAAATTATTCTTTTAAAAAAAGGATTTTTATACTTCACTTTGTAGGAAAACAGCTATATTCACCGATAAATACAACATCATTGAAAAAAACTATATTTGAGGGTTTATAGCAATATGATAAATAAAACTACTTGTATATATACAAACGCTACAGTTTACAAGAAACTATGAAAACGCTTGGAATATACCGTTATATCACAATAATTTCCCCTTACTCTTCTATTTATTAGCTTAATGTAATGTAAGCTACTTTTAGGTGCAAATTTTTTCTAAAAGAAAGGGTTTTATACTTCAATTTGTAGGAAAAACAGTTATTATCACAGATAAAGCTAAAATCTTGAAACAGTACATTTTATGGCTTTAAAAACAATATAAAAGTTTAAAACTACTTTTATATATACAAAACGCTACAGTTTAGAAGAAACTATGAAAACGCTTCAATAAACCCTTTATATCACAATATATAACCTCTTACTCTTCTATTTAAAAGCTTAATGTACTGTAAGCTACTTATAGGTGCAAAAATTAAATTTTAAAAAGGGGTTTTATCTTCAATTTGTAGGAAAACAGCTATATATTCACCGATAAATAGCTAATATCATTGAAACACTAATTTTATGGGGGTTTGCAAAATGTAAAATAAAACTACTTGTTTTTTACAATAAACCTACGTTTTACAAGAAAAAATGAAAAAAGCTTTCAATATACCGTTTATCACAAAAAAATCTACTCTTTATTTTAATAGCTTAATGTAATGTAAGCTACTTATAGGGCAAATTATTCTAACAAGAGGATTTTATAAATTCAATATGTAGGCAAACAGCTATATATCACGATTAATAGCTAATATCATTTAAAAAAACTACATTTTATGGGTTTATAGCAATATGATAAGTAAAACTACTTGTATATATACAATAACGCTACGTTTACAAGAAACAATGAAAAACGTTTGCAATATACCGTTATAATCACAATAAATAACCTCTTACTCTTCTATTTAATAGCTTAATGTAATGTAAGCTACTTATATTTGCAAATTATTCTAAAAAAGGATTTTATACTTCAAATTTTTAGGAAAAACAGCTATATATATCTGATAACTAGCTAAAATCATTGAAAACACTACATTTAATGGGTTTATAGCATATATAATAAGTAAAACTACTTGTATATATACAAAAACGCTACATTTACAAAAACTATGAAAAACGCTTGCAATATACCTTATATCACAAATAAATTTCCTCTTACTCTTCTATTTAATAGCTTAATGTAATGTAAGCTACTTATAGGTGCAAATTATACTAAAAAAAGGATTTTATTCTTCCAAATTTTTAGGAAAACAGCTATATATCACCGATAAATAGCTAATATAATTGAAAAAAACTACATTTTATGGGTTTTAGCTAAATGATAAGTAAACTACTTGTATATATACATAACGCTACAGTTTACAAGAAACTATGAAAAACGCTTGCAATATACCGTTATATCACAAAAATAACCTATTACTCCTCTATTTATTAGCTTAATGTAATGTAAACTACTTATAGGTGCAAATTATTCTAAAAAATGATTGTATACTTCAATTTGAGAAAACAGCTATATATCACCGATAAATAGTTAATATCATTGAAATCACTACTTTTATAGGTTTATTTCAATATGATAATAAAACTACTTGTATATATACAATAACGTTACAGTTTACAAGAAACTATGAAAAACGCTTGCAATATACCGTTATATCACAATAAATAACCTCTTACTCTACTATTTACTAGCTTAATGTAATGTAAGCTACTTATAGGTGCAAATTATTATAAAAAGAGGATTTTATACTTCAATTTGTAGGGAAACAGCTATATATCACTGATAACTAGCTAAAATCATTGAAAATACTACATTTTATGGGGTTTTTAGCAAAATAAAAAGTAAAACTACTTGTATATATATAATAACGCTAAGTTTTGAAGAAACTATGAAAAAAGCTTGCAATATACCGTTATATCACAATAAAATAAACCCCTTACTCTTCTATTTAATAGCTTAATCTAATGTAAGCTACTTATAGGTGCAAATTATTCTAAAAAGAGGATTTTATACTTCAATTTTTAGGAAAACAGCTATATACACTGATAAATAGCTTAAATCATTGAAAATACTACATTTTATGGGTTTATAAAAATAATAAGTAAAACTACTTTTATATATACAATAACGCTACAGTTTAGAGAAAATATGAAAAAAGCTTGCAATATACCCTTATATCGCAATAAATAACCTATTACTCTTCTATTAATAGCTTAATGTAATGTAAGCTACTTATAGGTGCAAATTATTTCTAAAAAAAAGGATTTTATACTTCAATTTGTAGGAAAACAGCTATATATCACCGATAAATAGCTAATATCATTGAAAACACTACATTTTTTGGGTTTAATAGCAATCTGATGAGTAAAACTACTTGTATAATACAATAACGCTACGTTTACAAGAAACTATGAAAAAATCTTGCTATATACCGTTATAAACACAATAAATACCTCGTACTCTTCTATTTAATAGCTTAATGTAATGTAAGCTACTTTTAGGTGCAAATTATTCCAAAAAAAATATTTTATACATCATTTGTAGGATAACAGCTATATATCACTGATAACTAGCTAAAATCATTGAAAACACTACATTTTAAGGGTTTATAGCAATATGATATGTACAACTACTTGTATATATACAATAACGCTACATTTTTCAAGAAACTATGAAAAACGCTTGGATATACCCTTATATCACAATAAATTTCCTCTTACTCTTTCTATTTTATTAGCTTAATGTAATGTAAGCTACTTTTAGGTGCAAATTATTCTAAAAAAAGGATGGTATTCTTCAATTTTTAGGAAAACAGCTATATATCACCGATAATTAGCTAAAATCATTGAAAACACTACATTTTATGGGTTTATAGCATTATGATAAGTAAAACTACTTGTATATTATACAATAACGTTACAGTTTACAAGAAACTATAAAAACGCTTGCAATATACCGTTATATCACAATAAATAACCTCTTACTCTTCTATTTAATAGCTTAATGTAATGTAAGCTACTTATAGGTGCAAATTATTGTAAAAATAGGATTTTATACTTCAATTTGTAGGAAAACAGCTATATATCACCGATAACTAGCTAATATCATTGAAAACACTACATTTTATGGGTTTATAGCAATCTGATAAGTAAAACTACTTGTATATATACATAACGCTACAGTTTACAAGAAAACTATGAAAAACGCTTGCTATATACCGTTATATCACAATAAATAACCTCGTACTCTTCTATTTAATAGCTTAATGTAATGTAAGCTACTTATAGGTGCAAATTATTCTCAAAAAAAGATTTTATACTTCAATTTGTAGGATAACAGCTATATATCACTGATAACTAGCTAAAATCATTTAAAATACTACATTTTATGGCTTTATAGCAATATAATAAGTAAAACTACTTGTATATATACAATAACGCTACAATTTAGAAGAAACTATGAAAAACGCTTGCAATATACCGTTATATCACAATATATAACCTCTTACTCTTCTATTTAATAGCTTAATGTAATGTAAGCTACTTATAGGTGCAAATTATTCTAAAAAGAGGATTTTATACTTCAATTTGTAGGAAAACAGCTATATATCACTGATAACTAGCTAAAATAATTGAAAACACTACATTTTATGGGTTTATAGCAAAATAATAAGTAAAACTACTTGTATATATACAATAACGCTACAGTTTAGAAGAAACTATGAAAAACGCTTGCAATATACCGTTATATCGCAATAAATAACCTATTACTCTTCTATTTAATAGCTTAATGTAATGTAAGCTACTTATAGGTGCAAATTATTCTAAAAAGAGGATTTTATACTTCAATTTGTAGGAAAACAGCTATATATCACTGATAACTAGCTAAAATCATTGAAAACACTACATTTTATAGGTTTATAGCAATATGATAAGTAAAACTACTTGTATATATACAATAACGTTACAGTTTACAAGAAACTATGAAAAACGCCTGCAATTTACCGTTATATCACAATAAATAACCTCTCTCTCTACTATTTAATAGCTTAATGAAATGTAAGCTACTTATAGGTGCAAATTATTATAAAAGAGGATTTATACTTCAATTTGTAGGAAAACAGCTATATATCACTGATAACTAGCTAAAATCATTGAAAATACTACATTTTATGGGTTGTAAAAAGCAAAATATAAGTATAGAAAACCTGCTTGTTATAATATACCAATTAACGGGCTTTTTCAAAATTTGANTTAAAGAAAAATAATTTAAAGAAAAAAAATAATAAAAAATTTTTAATTTAACAATATGATAATTTAAAAATTTTTTTTATACAATAACGCTACCCTTACAAAAAAAATAAAAAACGTTTAATAACCCCATTACTAAAAACTTTATGTTTTTATTTAAAAGTTTTAACTCTTTTGGGGAAAACAAAAAAAATTTTATACTTAATTTTTGAAAAAAAATTTTAAGTAAAAAGAAATATTAAAAAACCCTTTTTTGGGGTTTTTAAAAAGCCGAAGTAAAAAATATTTTTTAACAAAAACGTTTAAAAAAAATAAAAAAACCTTTCAATATAGTTAATACTAAATTTTGTTTTAAAGTTTTTGGGTTTTTTTTTTTTTTTGGGGGGGGGGGTTTTTTTTTTTTGGGTTTTTTACTAAATCAAATTAAAAAAAATTTTATGGTTTTTTTGAAGATAATAAGTAAAATAGAATAAAATAATAAGTTTGAAAATTAAAAAAAGTTGAAAACCGTAAAACATAAAAAATTTACCTTTTAAAATATTAAATTAAAGAAGCTATTGGGAAAAATTTTTTTTGAAGTTTTGGTTTTTAAAAAAGGAAAAAAGCTTAATATACGTAAAAAATAATTAAAAAAAATTTTTTTGGGGGTTTGAATAGATAAAAAATATTTAAAAAAATAAACCCCATTTTAAAAAAAGGGAAAACGTTAAATAGTTATAAACCCTAAAAACCCTACTTTTTTTTATAGCAATGTAAGTAAACTTTAGGTCAAAATTTTTAAAAAAAAAACTTAAAAAGGAAAAACTATTCACCCAAAAACCTAAACATTAAAAACCCAATTTTTGGGGTTTTTAGAAATATTAAAAAAATTTTATTTAAAAAAAACGTTTCAAGAAATAGAAAAACCTTGAAAAAAATTTTTTTTACAATAAAAAATTTACTCTTTATTAAATTTTTTAAAATAAATTTTTTTGAAAAATTTAAAAAGGGATTTTCCATCAATTTAAAAACGTATTTTTACAGTAAATATTAATACATTAAAAAATAATTTTTTGGGGTTTTTAAAAAAATGTAAAAACTTTTTATAAAATAACCTACAGTTTTTAAAAACTAAAAAAATTTTTAATTTTATTATTTAAATAAATAACCTCGTACCCTTTTTTTTACTAGCTTAATGTAATGTAAGCTACATATAGGTGCAAATTATTCTAAAAAGAGGTTTTTATACATCAATTTGTAGGAAAACAGCTATATATCACCGATAAATAGCTAATATCATTGAAAACACTACATTTTATGGGTTTATAGCAATAGGATAAGTAAAACTACTTGTATATATACAATAACGCTACAGTTTACAAGAAACTATGAAAAATGCTTGCAATATACCGTTATATCACAATAAATAACCTCTTGCTCTTCTATTTAATATTTTAATGTAATGTAAGCTACTTATAGGTGCAAATTATTCTAAAAAGAGGATTTTATACTTCAATTTGTAGGTAAACAGCTATATATCACTGATAACTAGCTAAATTCATTGAAAACACTACATTTTATTGGTTTATAGCAATATAATAAGTAAAACTACTTGTATATATACAATAACGCTACAGTTTACAAGAAACTATGAAAAACGCTTGCAATATACCGTTATATCACAATAAATAACCTCTTACTCTTCTATTTAATAGCTTAATCTAATGTAAGCTACTTATAGGTGCAAATTATTCTAAAAAAAGGATTGTATACTTCAATTGGTAGGAAAACAGCTATATATCACCGATAAATAGCTAATATAATTGAAAACACTACATTTTATGGGTTAATAGCAATAGGATAAGTAAAACTACTTGTATATATACAATAACGCTACATTTTATAAGAAACTATGAAAAACGCTTGCAATATACCGTTATATCACAATAAATAACCTCTTACTCTTCTATTTAATAGCTTAATGTAATGTAAGCTACTTATAGGTGCAAATTATTCTAAAAAAAGGATTTTATACTTCAATTGTGTAGGAAAACAGCTATATATCACCGATAACTAGCTAATATCATTAAAAAGAACACATTTTGAGGGTATAAAGCATTATCATCAGGTAAATTCCTTCTATTAATGATATAATACTACAATTAAGAAGAAACTATGAAAAACACGTATAATATACAATTGTATCGCAATATAGAGTCTCAAACTCCTATTATAAGCTTACAGTAGTTTAAAATAGCAATTTCTAACGAAAACAACTATAATTCCACATTTTGAATTTCTCTATCAAAACAAAGGCTGAATAATGTCAATTTTCGACATTTTTTAGCCCTTCAAAAATACATTAAAAACATTGAAAAAAACGTTGTTTCTAAGAATAAAATGATACATAAATTTCATGAAAAATACATATTTTAAGCTCATAGTATTGTAAAGTATAGTTGTGTAAAATTGCTGAATAATGTCAAATTCGACATTTTTTAGGCTTTCAAAAATACATTCAAAACACTTGAAAAAACGTTGTTTTTAAGATTAAAATTGATACCTAAATTTCATGAAAAAATACATATTTTAGCTCATAACATTGTAAAATATAGTAGTGTAAAAGTGCTGAATAATGTCACATTTCGACATAATTTAGCCTTCCAAAAGAGTATAAAATACTTGAAAAAACATTGTTTTTAAGATTAAAATTGATATCTAAATTTCATGAAAAATGCATATTTTTAGCTATTAATTTTGTAAAATATAGTTGTAGCAAATATAAAAAGCTATTTAGCTACAGATATAAAGAAATATACTTCAATTTGTAGAAAAAAAAAACTCCTCACTGATAACTAGCTAAAATAATTGAAAACACTACATTTTATGTGTTTATAGCAATATGATAAGTAAAACTACTTGTATATATACAATAACGCTACAGTTTAGAAGAAACTATGAAAAACACTTGCCAATATACCGTTTATCACCATAAATAAACTCTTACTCTTCTATTTAATAGCTTAATGTAATGTAAGCTACTTATAGGTGCAAATTATTCTAAAAAGGGGATTTTATACTTCAATTTGTAGGAAAACAGCTATATATCAACGATAAATAGCTAATATCATTGAAAACACTACATTTTATGGGTTTATAGGAATAGGATAAGTAAAACTACTTGATAATACAATAACGCTACAGTTAGAAGAAAACTATGAAAAACGCTTGCAATATACCGTTATATCACAATAAATAACCTCTTACTCTCTATTTAATAGTTAATGTAATGTAAGCTATTAAGGTGCAAATATCTAAAAAGAGGATTTATCCTTCAATTTTGGAAAAACAGCTTAACACGATAAAGCTAAACCATTGAAAACCCCTACATTTTATGGGTTTATAGCAATAATAAGTAAACTACTTGTATATATACAAATAACCACAGTTTAGAAGACTATGAAAAAAAACTGCAATAACGTTAATCACAATAAATAACCTTACTTTCATAATAGCTTTAAAGTAAAGTAGTACTTATAGGTTGAATATTTTAAAAAGAGGATTTATACTTCAAATTGTAGGAAACAGTATATATCATCATAAATAGCTAATATCATTAAAAAACATCATTTATGGGTTATAGCAATTATGAAAGTAAACTACTTATATATATATACAATAACGCTACAGTTAAAGAAACTATGAAAAAGATCCTAAAAATTTCCGTTATATCAATTAAAAACCTCTTACTTTCTATTACTAGCTTAATTAATGTAAGTCTTATAGGTGCAAATATTCTAAAAAAGGAAAAGGATTTTATCTTTTTTTTAATTTTTTGTTTAGGAAAAACAGCTTTTATTCACCAAAATAGCTAATACATTGAAAAACTACCTTTTAGGGTTTATTATAGCAATGGGTAAGTAAAACTACTTTTTATTTTTACAATAAACGCTACAGTTTAAAGAAATAGAAAAACGCGCAATATACCGTTATACACAATAATAACCTCTTACTCTTCTATTTAATAGCTTTAAAGTAATGTAAGCTACTTATAGGTGCAAATTTTTCAAAAAGAGGATTTTATACTTCAATTTGTAGGAAAACAGCTATATATCACTGATAATAGCTAAACTCATTGAAAAAAATACATTTTGGGTTTATAGCAATATAATAAGTAAAACTACTTTTATATATACAATAACGCTACAGTTTAGAAGTCACTATGAAAAACACTGCAAATACCGTATATCACAATAAATATCCTCTTACTCTTCTATTAATAGCTTAATGTAATGTAAGCTACTATAGGTGCAAATTATTCTAAAAAGGGGATTTTATTACTCAATTTGTAAGAAAACAGCTATATATCACCGATAAATTGCTAATATCAAATTTAAAACAAATACATTTTATGAGTTTAAAGCAATATGATAAGTAAAACTACTTGTTATATACAATAACGCTACAGTTTTCAAGAAACTATGAAAAATGCTTGCAATATACCGTTATATCACAATAAATAACCTCTTGCTCTTCTATTTAATATTTTAAAGTAAGTAAGCTACTTTTAGGTGCAAATTATTCTAAAAGAGGATTTTATACTACAATTTTTAGGTAAACAGCTATATATCACTGATAACTAGCTAAATTCATTGAAAACACTACATTATATTGGTTTTTAGCAAATAAAAGTAAAACTACTTGTTATATACAATAACGCTACAGTTTACAAAAAAACTATGAAAAAACGATTGCAATATACCGTTATATCACAATAAATAACCCCCTTAGTCTTCTAATTTAATAGCTTAAGGGAATGTAAGCTACTTATAGGTGCAAAAAATTCTAAAAAGAGGATTTATGCTTCAATTTTTAGGAAAAAAAGCTACTGATAACTAGCTAAACTCATTGAAAACACTACATTTTATGGGTTTATAAACAATATAATAAGTAAAACTACTGTATATATACAATAACGCTACAGTTTAGAAGTCACTATGAAAAACACTTGCAATATACCCTTATATCACAAAAATAACCTCCTACTCTTTATTTAATAGCTTAATGTAATGTAAGCTACTTATAGGGTTTAAATTATTCTAAAAAGAGGATTTTATACTTTAATTGTAGGAAAACAGCTATATATCATCGATAAATATAAACTAATATCATTAAAAAAACACTACATTTTATGGGTTTATAGCAATATGATAAGTAAAAACTACTTGTATATATACAATAACGCTACAGTTTAGAAGGGAAAATAGAAAAAAGCTTGCAATTACCGTTTTTACCCCAATAAATAACCTCTTACTCTTCTTTACTAGCTTAATGTAATGTAAGCTACTTATAGGTGCAAAAATTTTTCTAAAAAGAGGATTTTATCCCTCAATTTGTAGGAAAAAAAGCTATATATCACCGATAAATAGCTAATATCATTGAAAAAAACACTACATTTTATGGGTTATAGCAATAGGATAAGTAAAACTACTTGTATATATACAATACGCTACAGTTTAGAAGAAATATGAAAAACGCTTGCAATATACCGTTATATCACAATAAATAACCTCTTACTCTTTATTTAATAGCTTAATGTAATGTAAGCTACTTATAGGTGCAAATTATTCTAAAAAGAGGATTTTTTACTTCAATTTGTAGGAAAACCGCATAATATACCAATAAATAGTAATATCATTGAAAACACTACATTTTATGGGTTTATAGCAATAAGATAAGTAAAATACTTGTATATATACAAAAACGCTACAGTTACAAGAAACTATGAAAAACGCTTGCAATATACCGTTATATCACAATAAAAACACTTACTCTTCTATTAATAGCTTAATGTAATGTAAGCTACTTATAGGTGCAAATTTTTCTAAAAAGGGGATTTTTTACATCAATTTGTAAGAAAAAAAGCTATATATCACCGATTTAAATTTCTAATATCATTGAAAACACTACATTTTATGAGTTTATAGCCCAAAATGATAAGTAAAACTACTTGTTTTATATACAATAACGCTACAGTTTAGAAGAAACTATGAAAAAATGCTTGCAATATACCGTTATATCACAATAAATAACCTCTTGCTCTTCTATTTTAAAATCTTTAAAGTAATGTAAGCTACTTATAGGTGCAAATTATTCTAAAAAGAGGGATTTTATACTACAATTTGTAGGGGAAACAGCTAATATCACTGATAAAATAGCTAAATTCATTGAAAACACTACATTATATTGGTTTATAGCAATATAATAAGTAAAACTACTTGTATATAACAATAAAAGCTACAGTTTACAAGAAACTATGAAAAAACGATTGCAATATACCGTTATATCACAATAAATAACCTCTTAGTCTTCTATTTAATAGCTTAATGTAATGTAAGCTACTTTTAGGTGCAAAATATTCTAAAAAGAGGATTTATGCTTCAATTTGTAGGAAAACAGCTACTGATAACTAGCTAAAATCATTGAAAAACCCCTAATTTTATGGGTTTATAGCAATATAATAAGTAAACTACTTGTATATATACAATAAAAGCTACAGTTTTGAAGTCACTATGAAAAACACTTGCAATATACCGTTATATCACAATAAATAACCTCTTACTCTTCTATTTAATAGCTTAATGTAATGTAAGCTACTTTTAGGTTGAAATTATTCTAAAAAGAGGATTTTATACTTCAATTTGTAGGAAAACAGCTATATATCATCGATAAATATAGCTAATATCATTAAAAAAACTACATTTATGGGTTTATAGCAATATGATAAGTAAAATACTTGTATATATACAATAACGCTACAGTTTAGAAGAAACTATGAAAAAAGCTTGCAATATACCGTTTTATCACAATAAATAAAACCCCTTACTCTTCTATTTACTAGCTTAATGTAATGTAAGCTACTTATAGGGGCAAATTATTCTAAAAAAAGGATTTTTTCCATCAATTTGTAGGAAAAAAAGCTATATATCACCCAATAAATAGCTAATATCATTGAAAAACACTACATTTTATGGGTTATAGCAATAGGATAAGTAAAACTACTTGATATATACAATAACGCTACAAATTTAGAAGAAACTATGAAAAACGCTTGCAATATACCGTTATATCCCCAATAAATAACCTCTTACTCTTCTATTTAAAAAGCTTAATGTAATGTAAGCTACTTATAGGTGCAAATTTTTCTAAAAAGAGGATTTTTTACTTCAATTTGTAGGAAAACCGCTATATATCACCAATAAATAGCTAATATCATTGAAAACACTACATTTTATGGGTTTATAGCAATAAGATAAGTAAAAACTACTTGTATATATACAATAACGCTACAGTTTAGAAGAAACTATGAAAAACGCTTGCAATATACCGTTTATTCCAATAAATAACCTCTTACTCTTCTATTTAAAACTTAGATGTAATGTAGCTACTTATAGTGCAAATTATTCTAAAAGAGGATTTTATACATCCATTTAGGAAAACCGTATATCACCAATAAATAGCTAATATATTGAAACACTACATTTTATGGTTAAAAGCAATTTAATAATTAAAAACTACTTGTATATAAATAACCGCTACAGTTTAGAAACTTGAAAACGTTGCAATATACCGTTATATCACATAATCCTCTTACGCTTCTATTTAATAGCTTAATGTAATGTAACTTCTTATAGGGGAAATATTCTAAAAAAGGGGTTTTATCTCAATTTGTAGGAAAACAGCTATAATACTGATAACTACTAAACTAAATTTAAAACACTACATTTTAGGGGTTTTTAGCAATATAGTAAAACTACTTGTTATATACAATAACGCTACAGTTTCAAGAAACTATAAAAAGCAGCAATATACCGTTTACACAATAAATAACCTCTTAACTCTTCTTAAATTTTAAAAGCTTAATGTAAAGGTAAGCTAACTTTTAGGTGCAAAATATCAAAAAAAGGATTTTATGCTTCAATTTTTAGAAAACAGCTATATACATTATGCTAAATCAATTAAAACACTACATTTTATGGGTTTATAGCAATATAAAAAGTAAAACTACTTTAAAATAACATAACGCTACAGTTTTTGGGAAAAAACTATGAAAACAACTGCAATATACCCTTATATCAATAAATAAACCCCTTACTCTTCTATTTAATAAGTTAATGTAATGTAACTACTTATAGGTTTCAAATTTTCTAAAAAGAGGTTTTATACTTCATTGTAGGAAAACACTATATATCATCGATAAGGCTAATATCATTAAAAAAACTACATTTTATGGGTTTATAGCAATATGAAAGTAAAACTACTTTAATATACAATAACGCTACAGTTTAGAAAAACTATGAAAAAGGTTGCAAAAATCCGTTAAAAAACAAATAAAATAACCTCTTACCTTCATTTACTAGCTTAATAATGTAACCTACTTATGTTTCAATTATTTCTAAAAAAGGATTTTACCTCAATTTGTTGGAAACAGCTATATATCACCAAATAGTAACTTAAAAAACCTTTTTTTGCTAGAAAAAAACATTGAAAAAAACCCCCACATTTAAAAAAAAGGGTTTTGCAATATGATTAAAAAAAAACCCCACTTTCTATAAAACAAAATTTAACCTTTTTAAGTTTTTTTAAAAAAAGGAAACTTAATTTTGGGAAAAAAAATAA
>JACEEZ010015060.1:0-46873 GCA_016584305.1 Chionoecetes opilio
CCCCCTAAAAAAAAACCCCCCTGCGAGGGCCAACCATCATAGCCCTCACAAGTAAACCTCCGGGGCCTATCATCCGAGCCCTGGATTTCTCTGCCAACAGGCGCTATCTGCAAAAAAAAAAAAAAAAAATTTAAAAAAAGGGGAGGAACTAGCCGCATTTCAAGAAAAAACCGATTGACCGGGGTCAAACTTCCGCGTGTCAAGTTTTTTTTAGCACTCTACTACTCGAGAAGTGTACAGTGTGTGTGTGTGGGTGTGTGTGTGTGTGTTTGTGTGTGTGTGTGTGTGTTTGTGTGTGTGTGTGTGTGTACCATTACCTCCTTGTGCACCTGGTTCAACATGCCGGTGAAGGAGCCATCCGCCATCTTTGTTCCCCACAATCTGTCTGGCGGCCGCTTAAACGTGTATCTTCCGGACCACAGGCAAAAACAAAACAAAAATAATAATTATATTAATTTGAAGAAGAAACTTCATTAAGTTTTATCTTATTCCTTCTACATGATTAAGTTTTAAAGTTTTTTTTTTTACATCACAAAGGACTGGCCAAGGCCACAACAAAAAAGAGGTAACACAAAACAGGAACTACCACGTGTAGGCCTCACGGCCTCTTGTAGCTTCCTTATTTTCTTATATTCAAAACCCGCTTAGTTCCCAGTCTCTATAAAGACAGTAAGAGAATAAAGAAAGGGGGGTGGGGCCAAATTTGTTCGGGAGGTGTCTTGTCACTCCTCTCTCGAAAAGATTTAAGTCATAGGAAGGTGGAAAAATAGAAACAGGAAGAGTTTACAGTTTAGCAGAGAAAGGGATGAAAGAGTAAAGATACTGATTAACTCTTGCATTAAGAAGATGGACAGAATAGGGATGAAAATGAGTAGAAAGTCTTGTGCAGCGAGGCCGCGGGAGGGGGGGAGGAATGCTAACTGCATGCCTCTCCCCCCTCCCAGCAATTTCAGAAGAGCAGTGAGCATGAAAATAACGGTAGAAGATAGCAAGAGAAGCAACATTTCGGCGGTGATTTAAAGATTGAAGACAGTCAGTCAGAGGAAGGGATTTGATGAGACGAAAAGCTTTTGACTCAACCCTGTTTAGAAAACCTGTATGAGTGGATCCCCCCCAAACATATGAGACATACTCCATACATGGGCGGATTAGGTCCCTGTACAGAGCAAGCAACTGGGAGGGAGAAAAAAATGGATGCAGACGCCACAGGACACCTAACTTCTTAGAAGCTGTTTTAGCAAGAGATGAGATGTGAGATTTCCAGTTCAGATTTCTAGTAAAGGACAGTCCAAGAATGTTCATTGTAGGAGATAGTTGAGTGTCATTGATAAAGAGGGGATAGTTAGCTGGTAGGTTTTGTCGAGTAAATAGGTGAAGAAATTGAGTTTTTGAGACATTGAACAAAAGAAGGTTAGCTTTGCCCCAATCAGAAATTATAGAAAGATCAGAAGTTAGGCGCTCGGTAGCATCTCTCTGTGAATCATTTAGTTCCTGTTGAGTTGAACGTCTAATATACGACGTTGAAAAATGCAGGGTTGAATCATCAGCGTAGGAGTGGATAGGGCTTTGGGTTAGACTTAGATCATTAATGAATAATAGAATGAGAGTGGGTGATAGGATAGAACCCTGAGGAACACCACTATTGATAGACTTAGGAGAAGAACAATGTCCGTCAACAGTAGCTGCAATAGAACGGTTTGAAAGGAAACTTAAGATGAAGGTACAGAGAGAAACCTGTTTGTGGTGTTATATATTAGTACACGGATATCATCCATAACTTAAACGTATAAAGCTTGTTTTCATTTGTTGATGTTAACTCTTAGAATATTGCAACCTTACGAGAAGTTAAGTCCTTGCGCTAAGTAATCGAGGAAGAAGACCATGAATCCTTTGAAATGCAGCCGCTTGCCGCCCGGGACCGTCGGGTCTGGTTGCATCACTACAGAGTTTCTGTGGGTCTGCTCCATGGCCACTAACACATTAGTGTTTTCAGACAGTCTGTCAGAAGAAGCAAAACGAGAAGAAAATTAATACATACCAAATTTCATATTACATAACGATATAATATTTCACGCTTATTTAATTACAAAAAAAGTATAAACTTCTCACAAGCAGTTTAGTTTGCCTCTCATGGAGCAGTACTTGACTCAAGTCACTTCACTGCTTCTCCATACTTATACTAATAGGTTTGTCAATTATTACGTCCGCCAACGAAGTTGGAGGGGTTATGTTTTCACCCCGATCTGTCTGTCTGTCTGTCTGTTAGTGTACAGGATTTCTCGAAAAGTTACACATAGATTTGGACCAAACTCGATATACCAAGTCTATTTCGTATAAGGAAGAACTGATTTAATTTTGGATGAAATCTATTGACAACTGTTGCCATGGCAACCAATTGATGGAACAATTCGGGCGGGCGTATGCGCTCATACTGAGTGCATATATATATACTATATATAATATATATATATATATATATATATATATATATATATACGTTTTTATTTTAAGATGAAATATTCGGGCGGAGGTATACGCTCTACTGGGGTGCCCCCCCCACCCCCCAACCCCCCCAGTTATGACCATGTTTTACAGACAAAGCAATAAAGAGTGCAAAAAATTCGAATGTACTTTCAACAATATTTCCAACATACTCTCAACATATCTTAGGAGTCTTAACGACAGTCATCTATTGGGAAATATGCCATCAATGTGTGTGAAGCTTTCTTAAATCAAGTCCTTATGGAACCTATCAGGAAATCTAAATGTTTCATGCAATCAGCCTCTAGACAGGTCTTTTAGTATCTGCCTTACAAAGCTCCTAAACCAGTTATTAGATTAGTGGCCATATTATTGCCAACGGGCGATCCACGATAATTGTTATGAACATGCTGCAAGACGCAAACTTTGTCCATTTAGTGCAATTTCGAAATATAGTTCAAATGGGCAAACTCTTCCAAGTTCCATAAATTGTTCCATGGTGCCATTATATACTTATCGTGTATACGCCGCCTAGCGATGTCCTGGTGAGGCTTTGGCGAGGGCCAACGATCACAGGGCTCAAATAACCCACAGGGCTATAACCATCGTATCCCTCATGGAATGAAAAGGCTACTGGAGCTATTGATACAAACTTAAAAATTCGAAGATTGCCATTTACTTTCTAAACTTCTCTCGAAATAGACGCTGAGGAGAGTCAATGGTCCCTCCCAACGTCCAGAACACAACCAACAGAGGGACATTGGAAGGGACTTGATATGGTAGCACCGTCCACGCAGTAGCCCTTGATGACCGATGCCCGGTTCGGCTGTACGTGAGGACAGACACAGGTAAGTTTAGACAATCCACATACAACGCGCTAACATGCAATACTAGTGACAGTGACAAGTAGCTCTTTGTTCTTTTGTATGTCATTTGTCACACAATATGGCATGAATACAAATTTCTCCTCACACCTATTCGCTCCATCAATGTTTTCCACAAGCAGGAAAATAGAGTTAGTGAGGGCCAGAGTCTGGTGGAGCTGATGGAGGTCGCTTATATCCTTTCGGGCGACAATAATGAGTTTCGTGGCCCACACCAGCAAGCGACCCTCACGTGCAAGTCGGGCGAAAGAAGACAGGAAGATCGGATCGTCACTGATCACCACCACCACGAAACCCTCCACGAAGTCAACCTCACCTGTCCGCAAGCATATACGACACATAGTCTATAGTACCATAAGATAGTATTCAACACCACAACTATAGTTAAACACTACTTCTCCTACTCCTATTACTACTATAAGGTTTGTTTTGTTGTTCTCTTTACAAATCTATTTTACAGCATCCGCAGAATTCCGCCAGCCTTAGCCTGAGTTGTACCTGGCGGGCACAAGCGATCACGTGCGGGAACTGTTGTGACCCGTTGGAAGTCGCCTCAAACACGGCCACACCTCGCGAGTCTTCAAAGAGAGCATTGACTTCATCCTGAAATGGATGTTCTTGCATCTCATGTACGTTCGTGATCAGAGACAAATGGTTAATTACTGTAAATTTGAAAAAGAAAAATAAGCCATGAAAAGATGCAATGCTCAACCGATGATATTTTTTCAGTGATAATGATAAGAGACACGTCGCCTTGTGATGATTTCTGGAGGCACATCCCTCACCGCCGTGACCTCGTCTACATCCAGTTGTCCTCTGCAGATATATGCGACACCTCAGCACCTACTAGTATGACTAAATGTGGCTAAATGTATTCAAGGAAAAATATTTCATATGAGGCGTATGTTTTCATTAAGTCCAGCGATGTCAGTAAAACGTCACTTAAATCACTCTCAGCAAATGAACTATGTCAAGTCAGTAAATGACTCAATAATTCTCACGAGACTTACTCTGGCGCCGAGCCTTAGGTACAAGAGTAATGCAGTCCACGAGAAGACCAGAAATAGAGTTTGTATAATAACCTCATCTTGATGCTGGCGATGAAAGGTTTTATCAAATGTCTACTTGATTAAAACGAAAATAATAATAATCGAGTCAAGTGCATATTTTCAAAATGCAACTTCTTCAGATGGTTGTATTATAAGAAACTGTAAAATACCATTCACCACGTTCTAAATACACTTTAGGGGGGGGGGGAAAAAAAATAATGTTTTTTATTGTTAAATGCAAATTTTACTCATTAAAAATAAATCTAGCGTGCTGGCTATGTAAATACTAGTCAAAGTAGTTACAACTTATTAGCAATTATGAATGTGATAGTGATAAATGTTTAAGTGTCAGCGGAAAACTTTATCAAATTAGATCATAGACACATCATGGAAAGTACTTATGTTGGCGTAAACCAATTCACGGCGATGAGAAGATCGAATATTCACAGCTCTTCTATTAATGGTTCCTAAAGCTAATAGACTAAGATTTTACCAAACCTGTAACTTTATTCGTTACTTAAGGAGATTTGGCATTCTACCCTCTGCTTCTCGACAGCAAAGTCTTCCAAAGAAATTTCCTGTACGTCTCTGCAGTTTGACTCTTCATTGACTTCGACCTGGAATTAAGTTTTGTTGTGCCAACGCCAATGACTAGATTACGAGTGGTGTTTTATAATACGAAAATTTGAAAGTATTGTGTAATGTACAGTTTATACACTGGAGGCAGGGAAAGGTGTAGATTGTTCTGTCTCGTTATTAACTGCTTTGCTAACTTTTGCTTACAATAATTAATGCCTAAAATACAACACTGAACACAAAATGCAACATTAGTCCACCGTTCCCAACAGATACATTCCAAAGGGGATGTGAAGGTGAGAAAGATGCAAGAATATGAAGTTAAGTGATGCCAGACACTGAATTTGTTGGGCCGAAAGGAAAAAAATGGTATCTGTGGGGTTTTGCTAACAATATCAAATAAACAAAAAACTATTTATTTTTCTTCGAGTATGCTTACGTTTGGGGAAATTTCAAATTTTAAAAGTAAAATTTTACTAAAACATAAAGTAGGGAAAGGCTAAAATTTATAAGCAAAAAATTTTCCAATTATCTCTCTATGTAAGTAGTGTTGAAAGGTAAAGGCGTGCCTGTGGGCCGCCTCTACGGCCCAAAAAAGCCAATTTTCCTCCCAAAAATGAGACAATTTAGACTGACTGCCTCCCTGAAAGACAAATCGGGGTTGACCCCTACTCTATAAGATATCGGGTACACACAAGACGCTGTGTAGTACCTGGGTTTTTTGGCCTGATATACGTCCTTTCAGCCCCCACCAGCAAACCCGTCTCACTGTGGTTGGATTTCTGCCACATCGCCTCGAAATTTGCCACACTGACGGGCCCCGCATACTGGTTTTATTTTTTGTTTCATTTTGATATTTAGTACCATGGGAAAAGCGTTTTCGTGGTATTCCCCTGACTAACGCCATCGCCTCCAATTCCAGCGTCCCCACGGGTTCGGATTTCTCACATCGCCCCAATTGACGGATGACAGGCCCGAGACCACGCCACAGGAACGTCGCGCTCGTAGAGACAAGTTTCCTTCGGAGATGAAAACCCACCTTCCTCTATAAGAAAACATTTGTTATTATCAGAAAACCCTGAAACGTAGAATCCCAAATAGTGTGGTGTTGTGTGTGTGTGTGTGTGTGTTGTGTTTATACTTCAACCACACCCACCCTATTTGTTGTCACCTCAAAAAGTTTCACGGGGATGGAGCGGCAGGGGAGGGCGCGGTAGCAGAGACAGGGAGTAGAGAAAATGAGTCACAGATAAGCTCACCCGCTATATATTTCTACGCAATCCCCCCAGAAGAATTTTTATACTTACTAACCGAGGCTTTTTGATTTATATCAAGTCATGAAGCCATAAAAATAAAGTACACAATAATGCGTCATACATTTTACCATTATTGCAGTTATGCCAAGTCCATGGGAAAGCACTTACTCGTAATATTTGCACCAAGTTATACATAGCAGTAATGACCCTAGCAGGGTAATCTTAGATGTTATAGTGGGCAGAAATAGTGGTAGTAGTAGCAGAAGTAGTAATAGTAGTTTGTAGTAAGTAGTTGTACTAGTGGTAGTAGTAATAGCAAAAGTAGTATAAGTAGTGGTAGTGTAGTAGCAGCAGCAGTAAAAATTTGTAGTAGTAGTAGTAGTAATTAGGGTTTTTACTGTTGTAGTAGTAGTAATAATAGTTGGCATGGTAGTAGTAGTAGTAATAATAGTAGCAGGTCGTATAAGAAAATGGTAATAGTGTATTAGTTGTAGTAGCAGCTAGTGGTGGTGGGTAGTAGTTGTATGTAGTAGTAGTAGTAGTAGTAATCATTCCTGTATTTCGAATAATATACACATAAGATTTAAATAGATGCATAATGTAAAATCAACTAACAAATTTTTTTTCTTCAAAAGAATCAAGGTTTCCCCACATCCGATCCTCCCATTGACGAAACCGCACCCTCTCTTGACGAAGTCAGAGAGGCTGTAGCAAAGTTGAGGGTGGAAAGGCAGCTGGTGTTGTTATATCAGTGCGGAGCTCCTCAAAGCGGGGGGTGAGGCCATGATCCGCGGGTTGCATGCTGTCCTGACTGCCGGGGTGGAAATCAGGTACCATTCCTCCTGACGGGAAAAGGGGGCTGGTCGCCCCTATCGGGAAAGGGAAAGGGGACCGTCAGGACTGCAAAAATTATCGCGGTATTACACTGCTCAGCGTACCAGGCAAGGTGCTTGCTTGCCCATCTATGCTGCCACGGATTCGCAGTCATCTGGTGAAGCATCAGAGACCTCAGCAGTCTGGTTCACGCCTGGTAAGTCAACAAGGGACGTATCCTAGCTCTTCGTGTCCGGGGTGGAACGCCGACGTGAGTTTCGACAGGGATGCTTGCAGCCTATGTTGATCTCAAGAAGGCGTTTGACTCAGTCATCGTGAGTCACTCTGGGATCTTCTGCGACTTCGAGGGATTTTTGCAAGGATTATGGTTTGATAACTGGTCTGTTTTTCTGGGACTGAGAGGGGCTGTGAAGTGTTGGGGGAGGTGTATCCAGCTTCTTTCTGTGAATACAGGAGTGAGGCAAGGGTGCGTCCTTGCCCCATCACTTTTCAACGCTTGTATGGACTGGGTATTGGACAGGTTGTAGATTAAAGTGATTGTGGAGCATCCGTCGGCAACACCAAGATCACTGATCTTGTTTTTGCCGATGATGGATTATGCTGGAGGGCCTGGTGATGGCTCTCGAGGCGCTGCACGAGGAGGCAAATCCTTTGGGGCTTGAGGTCTCTTGGCTCATGACCAAGGTCCAGGTGGTTTGGAGACTTACTAGATGAAGCAGTACAGTTGTTCATGCGTGTGGCGAGGACATTGAGATCTTTGGGAAAATTTTCATACCTTGGTAGCGCAGTCCGGTAATGACGGCGGGTCACGTCAAGAAGTCTTACGGCGGATTGGCATAGCCCACGGTGTTATGGACTCGCTCAGCGGGAGTTTGGCGTTGTCGGTACCCGTGCAGGCAAAGATCCCGGGTCTTTAAGTCGCTGTGATCCCCGTCTTACTCTTTTGGTTTGTGAGACATGGGACACTAAATAGTGACTTGAAGAGACGAATCAATGCCTTTGGTAAAAGTGTCTTCGCAGAATCATGGGGTATCGCTGGGATGATTACGTGTCAAAACAGCGATTGCACCCTGAGTCTGAATCGAGGCCTATTACTTGCATAGTCCGTCAGCGCCAACTTCGGCTATATGGGCATGTGGCACGCTACCCTGAAAAAAGATCCTTCCCATCGGGTTGTATCTGTAAGAGACAATCCGGCCCTGGAGGAGGCCAAGGGGGGGCCCACAAGGCGTGGCTGGGCAAGTTGATGTTTCTTGTCGAGAGCTGCTTGGTATGGGAAAGGAGCCTGCATGGGAACTCGCGCGTGGTGACCCCCGGGAGTGGCGTCGTAGGGTGGGCGAGGCGACGCGCCCCCCGGCGTATGCCCCAATGATTTATTGACATATTGAAGGTGATTTTTAAGGTCATGAACAGTTCAGGCTCACATGGTTTTTTCCCATTTTCTGGTTTAAGTGAAAATAAGATGGAACCGCATATATTTAAAGGAAAATTAAACCCTTTAACCTTTTTGGGAGTGACCTTGAAACCCTTTGGGTTGGGTGGGTTTTCCCCTTTTTTAAATCGTCTGAGATATTCAAGCCCTAAGTAGCCTGGCGAGTTTTTTGGGGGTTTAATTTCTTTGATAAGTTTTTGGAGTTATCGGGGATTTACCCAAATGTAGGGAGAAAGCTAACTGTCACTTTATAATTTGAATGCCCCTAGGGCAAAGGGGCCCTTCTGTCGGTGACGTGAGATTTTCCCCACGATCAGGCGTTTGCGTTTTACACATGGGGTGTCGCTTTCCCTTTTAAGATGGCTGTATCTAATATAAATATAGGATTTGCCGTGTGTGTTGTGTGGGGTGTGGGTGTGTGGTGTGTCCCCGTCTTTTTTGGGTTCCTGTTTTTTTTATGGGTAGCCCGAAAAACTTGGGAAATTCATTTTAATTTTTAGGGGGGAAATAAAAACCTTAAGAAATAATTTTGATTTCAGGAAAAACTCCCGCGGAAACGTCTTGCCGCATTCCACAAAACCATTTGAAATGGTTTTTGTATTTCGTTTTGTAAGTGTGTGTGTGTTGGGAAAACACGGAAAAACAAAGGGGTTTTTAAACCCCACGGGAAAGTGGCTACCCCCAGTCCCCTTTGACCCGTTACCCAAAGACAGCAACAACACGATTGGAAATTTGCCAAAAAATGTTTTTCTAAAATACGATATACTACAACATCAATCCTGGGGCCGAAGGGCCCCCAAGCACTTGTTAATATACTATAGGGGTAGCCCTGTGTCTGGTGTCTGTTGTTTTTTGGGGAGCCGAAAAATGTAAATTTTAATTTTTATGAGAGTAGGCTCAAAAAAAACGCAAATAAATCGTAGGGGGGTAACGGCTTTGTCCCATGTCGATTGAATAATTTTGAAGGGGGGTTTTTGGGGTAAAAAAAACTTGGCTTTTTAGATTACCCCCCGGAAAAAATCTGCGGGAAAAGCCTTACGTATTCCACAAACCCCGTAACTCATGGACTTAATTTTTGTGTGTTTTGTGTGTTTTTGTGTGTGTGTGTGTGTGTTTTGGGGTTATGTGTTTTGTGTGTTTTTGTGTGTGTTGGTGTGTGGTGTGTGTTTTTGTGTGTGGGGTGTTTGTGGGGTTTAATTAATTTAAAAATTTTTCCTTACCCCCAAAAGCACCCGTAATTGGGTTTAAACCCCGAATGTTGGCCCAAAAAACCCCCGGGCTAAAGGGCCCTTTTTTCCCGGACTACGAACAAANAGCTGATGAGGTCGCTATCCTTCGGCGACAATAAGATTCGTGGCCCACACCAGCAAGCGACCCTCACGTGCAAGTCGGGCGAAAGAAGACAGGAAGATCGGATCGTCACTGATCACCACCACCACGACCATCCACGAAGTCAACCTCACCTGTCCGCAAGCATATACGTACACATAGTCTATAGTACCATAAGATAGTATTCAACACACACAACTATAGTTATCACTACTACTTCTCCTACTCCTATTACTACTATAAAGGTTTGTTTTGTTGTTGTCTCTTTACAAATCTATTTTACAGCATCCGCAGAATTCCGCCAGCCTTAGCCTGAGTTGTACCTGGCGGGCACAAGCGATCACGTGCGGGAACTGTTGTGACCCGTTGGAAGTCGCCTCAAACACGGCCACACCTCGCGAGTCTTCAAAGAGAGCATTGACTTCATCCTGAAATGGATGTTCTTGCATCTCATGTACGTTCGTGATCAGAGACAAATGGTTAATACTGTAAATTTGAAAAAGAAAAATAAGCCATGAAAAGATGCAATGCTCACCGATGATATTTTTTCAGTGATAATGATAAGAGACACGTCGCCTTGTGATGATTTCTGGAGCACATCCCTCACCGCCGTGACCTCGTCTACATCCCAGTTGTCCTCTGCAGATATATGCGACACCTCAGTCACCTACTTAATGTAATGACTAAATGTGGCTAAAATGTATTCAAGGAAAAATATTTCATATGAGGCGTATGTTTTCATTAAGTCAGCGATGTCAGTAAAACGTCACTTAAATCACTCTCAGCAATAATGAACTATGTCAAGTCAGTAAATGACTCAATAATTCTCACGAGACTTACTCTGGCGCCGAGCCTTAGGTACAAGAGTAATGCAGTCCACCGAGAAGAACCAGAAATAGAGTTGTATAAATAACCTCATCTTGATGCTGGCGATGAAAGGTTTTATCAAAATGTCTACTTGATTAAAACGAAAAAATAATAATAATCGAGCAAGTGCATATTTTCAAAAAATGCAACTTTCTTCAGATGGTTGTATTAATAAGAAACTGTAAAATACCATTCACCACGTTCTAAATACACTTTATAGGGGGAAAAAAATTATGTTTTTTATTGTTAAATGCAAAATTTTACTCATTATAAAATAAATCTAGCGTGCCTGGCTATGTAAATACTAGTCAAAGTAGTTACAACTTAATTAGCAATTATGACAATGTGATAGTGATAAATGTTTAAGTGTCAGCGGAAAACTTTTATCAAATTAGACATCAGACACATCATGGAAAGTACTTATGTTGGCGTAAACCCAATTCACGGCGATGAGAAGATCGAAATCATTCACAGCTCATTCTATTAATGGTTTCCTAAAGCTAATAGACTAAGTATTTTACCAAACCTGTAACTTTATTCGTTACTTAAGGAGATTTGGCATTCTACTCCTCTGCTTCTCGACAGCAAAGTCTTCCAAAGAAATTTCCTGTACGTCTCTGCAGTTTGACTCTTCATTGACTTCGACCTGGAATTAAGTTTTGTTGTGCCAACGCCAATGACTAGATTACTGAGTGGTGATTTATAATACGAGAATGAAAGTATTGTGTAATGTACAGTTTATACACTGGAGGCACGGAAGGAGTGTAGATTGTTCTGTCTCGTTATTAACTGCTTTTGCTAACTTTTGCTTAACAATAATTAATGCCTAAAATACAACACTGAACACAAAATGCAACATTAGTCCACCGTTCCCCAACAGATACATTCCAAAGGCGATGTGAAGGTGAGATGATGCAAGAATATGAATGTTAAGTGATGCCAGACACTGAATTTGTTTGTCCGAAAGGAAAAAGATGGTATCTGTGGCGTTTTGCTAACAATATCAAATAAACAAAAAACTATTTATTTTTCTTCGAGTATGCTTACGTTTGGGATATCAAATATTCAACGTACAATTTACTGAAACATGAAAGTATGGATGAGCTAGAATTATAATGCAATAACTTTCACATTATCTCTGCTATGTAAGTAGTGTTGAAAGTGTAAAGGCGTGCCTGTGGGCCGCCTCTACGGCAGAAAAGCCCAAGTTTTCCTACCAAATGATGACAATCTTGACTGACTGACTGCCTGCCTGAAAGACAAATACTGGAGTTGATTCCTTACTCTCATATATGATATCGGGTACACACAAGACAGCGTGTGTAGTACCTAGTGATTGGCCTGACTATACGTCCATTCAGCCTCCACCAGCACAACCAGCGTCTCACTGTGGTTGGATTTCTGCCACATCGCCTCGCAATTGACCACACTGACAGGCCCGCATACTGGTGTTTATTCTTTGTTCTCATTTATGATATTTAGTACACATAGGAAAGCGTTTGTACGTGGTGATTGGCCTGACTATACGTCCACTCAGCCTCCACCATCTCAACCAGCGTCTCACTGTGTCTGGATTTCTGCCACATCGCCTCGCAATTGACGGCACTGACAGGCCCGCAGACCACAGCCACAGGAACGTCAGTCGCTCGTAGAGACAAGTTTCCCTTCGGAGATGTAATACCATCACTTCCTCTATAAGAAAACACTTGTTCACTTATCAGTAAACCTGATAACGATAGAATACCAATAGTGTGTGTGTGTGTGTGTGTGTGTGGTGTGTGTGTGTATGTATACTTCAACACACTACCTCACCTCTACTTGCTTGTCACCTCAGGAAGATTCACTGGGAGTGGAGCGGCAGGGCAGGGTCGTCGGTAGCAGGAGACAGGCAGTAGAGAAGTGAGTCATCAGATGAAGCATCACCAGCTATATATTTCTACGCAACTCCACCACAGAAGAATTTCATACTTACTAACCGAGGCTTCTTGATTTATTATCAAGTCATGAAGCCACTGAAAGTAAAGTACACAATAATGCGTCATACATTTGACATTATTGCAGTTATGCCAAGTCCATAGGAAAGGCACTTACTCGTAATAGTGCACCAGAGTTATACATAGCAGTAATGATCCTAGCATGGTAATCTTAGATGTTATAGTAGCAGAAATAGTGGTAGTAGTAGCAGAAGTAGTAATAGTAGTTGTAGTAGTAGTAGTTGTACTAGTGGTAGTAGTAATAGCAAAAGTAGTATAAGTAGTGGTAGTGTAGTAGCAGCAGCAGTAATAATTGTAGTAGTAGTAGTAGTAATTATGTTGTTACTGTTGTAGTAGTAGTAATAATAGTTGGCATGGTAGTAGTAGTAGTAATAATAGTAGCAGTCGTATAAGTAATGGTAATAGTAGTATTAGTTGTAGTAGCAGCCATAGTGGTGGTGGTGGTAGTAGTTGTATGTAGTAGTAGTAGTAGTAGTAATCATTCCTGTATTTCGAATAATATACACATAAGACTTAATAGATGCATAATGTAAAATCAACTAACAAATTTTTTTTCTTCAAAAGAATCAAGGTTTACCACATACCGATCCTCCCATTGACGAAACCGCACCCTCTCTTGACGAAGTCAGAGAGGCTGTAGCAAAGTTGAGGGGTGGAAAGGCAGCTGGTGTTTGTTATATCAGTGCGGAGCTCCTCAAAGCTGGGGGTGAGGCCATGATCCGCGGGTTGCATGCTGTCCTGACTGCCGTGTGGAAATCAGGTACCATTCCTCCTGACTGGAAAAGGGGGCTGGTCGTCCCTATCTGGAAAGGGAAAGGGGACCGTCAGGACTGCAACAATTATCGCGGTATTACACTGCTCAGCGTACCAGGCAAGGTGCTTGCTTGCCCATCTATTGCTGCCACGGATTCGCAGTCATCTGGTGAAGCATCAGAGACCTCAGCAGTCTGGGTTCACGCCTGGTAAGTCAACAACGGACCGTATCCTAGCTCTTCGTGTCCTGGTGGAACGCCGACGTGAGTTTCGACAGGGGATGCTTGCAGCCTATGTTGATCTCAAGAAGGCGTTTGACTCAGTGCATCGTGAGTCACTCTGGGATCTTCTGCGACTTCGAGGGATTCTTGCAAGGATTATGGTTTGATAACTGGTCTGTATTCTGGGACTGAGAGTGCTGTGAAGTGTGGGGCAGGTGTATCCAGCTTCTTTCCTGTGAATACAGGAGTGAGGCAAGGGTGCGTCCTTGCCCCATCACTTTTCAACGCTTGTATGGACTGGGTATTGGACAAGGTTGTAGATTAAAGTGATTGTGGAGCATCCGTCGGCAACACCAAGATCACTGATCTTGTTTTTGCCGATGATGGATTATGCTGGAGGTCCTGGTGATGGCTCTCGAGGCGCTGCACGAGGAGGCAAATCCTTTGGGACTTGAGGTCTCTTGGCTCATGACCAAGGTCCAGGTGTTTGGAGACTTACTAGATGAAGCAGTACAGTCTGTTCATGCGTGTGGCGAGGACATTGAGATCTTGGAAAGTTTTACATACCTTGGTAGCGCAGTCCGTAATGACGGCGGGTCACGTCAAGAAGTCTTACGGCGGATTGGCATAGCCCACGGTGTTATGGACTCGCTCAGCGGGAGTATTTGGCGTTGTCGGTACCTGTGCAGGGCAAAGATCCGGATCTTGAAGTCGCTTGTGATCCCTGTCTTACTCTATGGTTGTGAGACATGGGACACTAAATAGTGACTTGAAGAGACGAATCAATGCCTTTGGTAATAAGTGTCTTCGCAGAATCATGGGGTATCGCTGGGATGATTACGTGTCAAATCAGCGATTGCACCGTGAGTCTGAATCGAGGCCTATTACTTGCATAGTCCGTCAGCGCCAACTTCGGCTATATGGGCATGTGGCACGCTACCCTGAAACCGATCCTTCCCATCGGGTTGTATCTGTAAGAGACAATCCGGCGTGGAGGAGGCCAAGGGGGCGCCCACAAGGCTCGTGGCTGGGGCAAGTTGATGTTTCTTGTCGAGAGCTGCTTGGTATGGGAAAGGAGCCTGCATGGGAACTCGCGCGTGGTGACCCCCGGGAGTGGCGTCGTAGGGTGGGCGAGGCGACGCGCCCCCCGGCGTATGCCCCCAATGATTGATTGACATATTGAAGGTGATTTTCAAGGTCATGAACAGTTCAGGCTCACATGGTTTCCTATTGCTGGTCAAGTGAAACTAGAGATGTAACTCGCATATATTTACGGAACTATTAAACCTTTAACCTTTGGCAGTGACCTTGACCTTGGTTGGATGTTTTCCATTTTATAACTCGTCTGAGATATTCAAGCCATAAGTGAGCCTGGCGAGTTTCGTTATAATTCTTCGATAAGTTCTGGAGTTATCGCATTCACAGACTGTAGGGAGACGCTAACTGTCACTCATATATTTGAATGCACTAGGCAGCCCTTCTGTCGGCTGACGTGAGATTGCACACCGATCAGGCGTAGCGTTCACACATCCGGGTGTCGCTCCTTATAAGACTGGCTGTATCTAATATACTATAGGAGTAGCCGTGTGTGTCTGTGTGTGTGTGTGTGTGTGTGTGTGTCTGTCTGTCTGTCTGTTATGGGTAGCCGAATCTGTAAATTCAATTTTGATGTGAGTAGACTAAACAAATCGCAAATAAATCGTAAGTGGTAAGCGGCTTGGTCCCATGTCGATTAAATAATTTTGCAAGGGGGTTTAGAGCTAAAAACACTTAAGAAGTATTAGATTACAGGAAAAACTCTGCGGTAACGTCTTGCCGCATTCCACAAACTCAGTAGACTCATGGATTTTTGTATGCGTGTGTAAGTGTGTGTGTGTTGGAATCACACGGAACACAAAGGGTTGGAACCACACGGAACGTGGTCTACCCCGAGTCACTTTGACCAGTGACCAACGACAGCAACAACACGATTGGAGTTTGCAATCACATGTTGTCTAATATACGTATACTACTACTAACATCAATACATGGGTCCGAAGGGCCCACAAGCACTTGTCTAATATACTATAGGTGTAGCCGTGTGTCTGTGTGTCTGTCTGTTTTGGGTAGCCGAAACTGTAAATTCAATTTTGATGAGAGTAGGCTCAAAAAATCGCAAATAAATCGTAGGTGGTAAGCGGCTTAGTCCCATGTCGATTGAATAATTTTGAAGGGGGTTTTTGGGCTAAAAACACTTAGGCGTATTAGATTACAGGAAAAACTCTGCGGTAACGTCTTATCGTATTCCACAAACTCAGTAGACTCATGGACTTAATATTTGTGTGTGTGTGTGTGTGTGTGTGTGTGTGTGTGTGTGTGTGTGTGTGTGTGTGTGTGTGTATGCATGCATGTGTGTGTGTGCATGTGTGTGTGTGTGTTTAAGTAAGTAAGTTTAAGTAAGTAAATTTATTGCCATTACAAAAGCACACGAATATAATTGAATATATAAAAACAAAAACGTAATGATGGCACGGTCTGTCGAGCATAAGCTCTTTAGACAGACAAAATCGTAACTAATTGGTTGTTCAGTAGTACAGGCATTATAAGTGACAAACTATACAATATGAATAACACCAAAAAAAATATATATGAAAAAAACATTTCTAAGCAAATACAGACAATCGACACAGTTTCAACACAAGTTTATAAAGTATTTTGACTATTTAATAAATAAGTCTTTATTTTCTTCTTCAATTGTAGTAATTTTCCCAGCCTCCATCAGACTTTTTATTGCAATAGGAAGAGAATTCCATATCTGAGGACCTTCACAACACACACTTTTATTATAGAGGGACGTACGAAACTGTGGACACACTAAATTAATACTATTACCCCTAATATTATAAATATTTCCGACGAAATCGAAAACCTTATTTCCTGGGTAGAGTTTAATGTTTTTATAAATAAGCAACATTATGAAATATTTTATAATTAATTTGAAATGTAATATATTGAGCTGAGGATATATATGATTTGTGGAAGCAAATTTTCCCATAAATAGAATGCATCTCATGATTTTATTTTGGGCTATTATCAATTTATTTAGGAAAGATGGCCATGTACAACCCCATATGGGAAACGCAATAAATCAAGTGAGGGTAACACAATGTATAATATATACTTAACATAGATTCAGTTGTAAGTTGATGGCGGACCCTATACAATATACCACATATTTTAGATAATTTCAGACAAACTTGATTAATGTGAAAGCTCCAGTTTAAGTTCTCGTCAATATTAATTCCTAGAAATTTTGTATGAGGCACACGTTGAATTGATTGACCTTTTAATGACAATGGAGGCATAATATTCTTAATTGATCTATTTTGGAAAAGTATGTAATTGGTTTTGGCAATATTGAGGTGCAATTTATTGGACTCTAGCCATTGATTTATTAGATTTAATTCAAGATTTAAATTTATATGTAAAGAGTCAATATTTGTATCGGCTAATAAGAGACTAGTGTCATCAGCATAAATAGTACATTTAAATTTTGTGCTAGCATTTGGTATATCATTAATATATATGAGAAAAAGTAGAGGCCCTAGAATAGATCCCTGAGGTACACCTTTAGTTATAACTTTGAAAACTGAATACATGGAATTACAATATACACTTTGTGACCTGTTACTGATGTAGCTCTTCAATAACCGGTGAGTAATGCCCCTTATCCTATATGTTCAAGTTTATCAAGAAGTATGTTATGATCTAAGGAATCAAAGGCTTTGGATAGATCTAAAAATATTCCAGCTACATAGAATTTACCTTCCAAGTATTTATATACATCATTAACAAATTGTAAGATTGCTGACTCTGTAGAGTGGTTTAATCTAAATCCATGTTGACAATCTGTTAGTAGGCGGTTTTTCTCAAGGTAGTTAACAAGGCGAGTGGAGAGTGCCTTTTCAAACAATTTGCTAAATGCTGGAAGAATCGAAATGGGTCTGTAATTATTAATATCATGCTTACTACCTGATTTGTGCAGCGGAATTACCTTTGCCTTTTTAAGCTCACTTGGAAAGATACCGGTCATAAAGGAGAGGTTAATTATGTGTGTTAAAGGAGTAGAAATGAAAGAGGCGGTGTGTCTTAGTAGTTTGGGTGAAATATCATCATATCCTGCCGCATCAGACTTAATGCCTTTTAGGAAGCTCTCTATTTCCGTTGGTTTTACAGGAGTAAGGTACATTGAAAAATCAGGAGGATTGCGTAAATATTGATCATGTGAATTGTTATTTAAGGTGGTGTTGTTTGATGAATTTCCAAACTTAAAAAGTGGTCGTTAAACTTAGTTGCAGTATCATTACACAAGGGTTTTAGCTCTATTGAATAGTCCTTTGAAGCAGAGGAATTTCACCAAGAATTTCATTAATTGACTTCCAGTGTGACTTAGGATTACCTTGAGACTGCTTTAGTTGATCCTTAAGTACTTATTTTTTGCAGCTCTTAGCACAGTTGTTAATTTATTTTCTGTAAGTTCGATAAAATTCACGAAATGTTATTGGCCATTTATTTGCAAGTCTTTCTAACCTGTGTTTTTCTTTGATGCTGTTCTTTAAAGCTGGAGTGATGTAAGAATTTTTATGATCATTTGTTTAACTCTAATCTGCTTCACTGGAAAATGTTTTTGGAACAGAGTATCAAACTGGTGGTAAAATAAATTGTAAGAATCATCAGGACAAGCACAATCAAGAATAGGTGTCCAATCCAGTTGAGAAATATCATTATTGAAAACCTCTAAGGCAGCATTCGTTAGACATCTTTTGTAAATAAATCGCGATTTACTTTTTCTCACAGCTTGATGCCTGAATTGTGAGACTACTGGGAAGTGATCAGTTGTATCGTTATGTATTACATAATTTTTTGTATTCATTTTCAACCTGTGTTGACCATATATGGTCAATAAGAGTGGCAGTTGTGTCTGTGACTCTGGTGGGCTTAGTGGTTAAGGGGGAACAAAGGAAAAAGAGTACATTAAATTAATGAATTCATGAACCGATTTAAAAGAACCGAACTATTATCATTATGTTCAGCAAGTCAAGATTAAAATCTCCTATCAAGTGAATACCATGATATTTCCTATTATTTGCTAATAATAAAAAATTTTGTTAATTTATCAAAAAAAACTGCTGATGTTGCCACTTGGAGGTCTATAAATACACATGACTAGGAATAACTTGTCCATGATCTTAATGTCAATACCTAAACATTCTAAGGAAGATTCTAGATTTGAGAGATCAGTAGACACAGAAGAATGATAGACATTTGAGATGTATAGTGCTACACCACCTCCATATCTATTTCTACAATTGGTGAAAAGGTTTTTAACCTGGTAACTGGTACACTGGGACGAGGTCCGAATCGAGTCTTGTTTCGGAAAAAACCTAAAACATCAAATTTCATACATACATTAGATAAAAACTGTATCAACAAAATATTGGAAGTTGGTTGGAATAGAGCGTATATTCATAGCAAGAATGGTAAAGCTAACATCATTAATTGGTGGGAGAAAAGGAATCCAGAAACAGATATTCAGACTTGGGAACACTCAGATGTCTTGTTGAATGTAGAAGTTGTTAACATCTAACTCATTGTTATATTTATCGTCTAGTGTGATAAAGGGATCAAAGTTTAGGTTATGAAAATAATCATTAAATTTAGAAGATCTGCATAATCTATCAGAGTTAAGAAAAATATATTAAATCTGAATTATTTATCGAAGCAAAGGGCAACTCTTTAAAGTACATAGTGAAGATAGATATGATATGATATGTAAGCATACTTGCTAATTTAACTTAGCATTTATTCTTCTTGCGGTCGCGTAATTCTTTTCGTTTGTTGACGTTCACTCTGATCTGACGTCTCGCTCACACTCGTCTGCTCGCTGGGCACCTCAACTGTGCCACTAGAAGTCGCGTTGTCGTCTGCTGTACCCGTAACGGCTCCCAGACGAACAACTGCTGCACTGCTAATGGCCACAGCACCGGATTCACCAGTGTCCACGCCCTTGGTACGCTCGGTGCCGGAGGCAGCGCCACCCACACCACAGGAGTGACCACCGGCACCGGTAGCTGGAGTGCTTCTGGAAGACGCGCCTCCAGCCGCTCCAAGTGTCGTCGCACTACCAGCGCCACCACGGGGAGCCACCTGGCCAGGGATGTTGGGTTGTTGAGTAGTTCTTTCCTTTATGATGAGTCTTGTGTGTTTAAAGAAGGCGATTTTACCATCCAATCTTGCTTGTTTTTAAAACGAGGTAGTTGACTATTCTTTATTGCTTGAGATGCATAACACAGGTCTTCGTTGATAAATATTCCCGAACCTTTCAGCTTCCTGGCCCTTCCTGAGAACAGTTTTTACGATCGCTGAACTTCTCGAACCGCGCCACGATTGCACGGGAACGAGAGACAGCAATCGGTCCCACACGGTGTGCACGTTCAAGGTTCATTGTTGGAAGTAGAAGTTTTTCTTCAATCAATTTTGTTATCCCTAGTTGCTGTTTGCTCCCAGGTTTCACCAGCTGGCAGTTCATGAAAATCCACTGAAGCGTAGATTATGGCGACGACTGTAGTCTTCTTGATAGTTGATTCGCTGTTCCATTTCGTCAACTCGAGTCTTATTGCCGTCAATTATGGTTTTGTTGTCTCTATCAGATTTCTGTAAGTCTTTGATTTCCGCTTTTAGATCATGAACTTGTGCTTGGGTAAATTCCAAGCTTTTAGTCAAATCACTTACTGTTGTTTCCAGTGAAACGATTCTTGACTTCATCTGATCGACGACAATGTCCATAGCAGATCGAAACGCTTGTTCCTGCGAGTTCAGAAGCACTTTCAGGGTATCTGAATCCATGGCTCTTAACTATCAGTAATTCCTTCACAGGTCCTGAATTGCTGATTAACTCCACGTAATATCCTCAAAATCTCTTTGGTATAAATCTTGAAAATGTAGAGTTGGTGTCACGAAGTAAACAACAGAGGAGCTATAGATGGAACGTGTTGCCTGTACTGTGGTTCCACACCAACTCACACACACACACAGTGTGTGTGTGTGTGTGTGTGTGTGTGTGTGTGTGTGTGCTTGAGATTGATATTCTAATATATTCCACGCACGGCTAACTCTACGTCACCCTGTCAAGGGTTGGCTGTGCTGATGCCGTCGAAGTGTTGGCGCCCCGTAGAAGCACACGGAACGTGGTCTACCCCGAGGCACTTTGGCCAGTGACTAACGACAGCAACAACACGATTGGAGTTTGCACTCACATTGTTGTCTAATATAATTTCATACTACTACTACAAACATAAATGCATGTGTCCGAAGGGCCCATAAGCACTTGTTATCTCTAATAAACCGAGTAACTCCAAGAACTCAAGAAACACATCAAAAACTTAAAGCAGAACTTGCCGCAATTGCGGGGAAATGCTCATGTGATTCATTGAATCATAATTTATACTGTACATTGGCAGTGCCATTCGCATAAGTAATGAGGACCCAATGTCCATCATCCTCGGTTACGCCGAGATGAACAATTAGCAGCGCTTTCGGCGTTTCCGAGAGGTCAGGAATGCAAGCATCCGGCCAAAGGGCAGTCATGAGGACAGCTGGCTCGACAAATTTGATGCCAGTATCTCTATCAATCATCCGCAATATTGGTACACTGGCTTCATCAGTTAGTTTGCGACCCAACTGAAGGTCCTCAAAGGCAGCATTTGTGAAAGCGGCCATCCTAGGCCGTGACTGCATAGTATGATTTGGCATGACCGCAGTAAGGCTAATACCAAAGACCAAAAAGGGCTAAAAAGGCGAATTTTGGTGGGTTTCCCCAAGAACCCTGGTTCTCTAGGCTTCTCTCTCGTTTTGCGTGCCTCGCCAGAACGGTTTGATTTTTTTTTTTTTTTGTAGTTTTCTTTCGGGGGCTCCCCCCGTCGGCGATCACAGCTGAAAATTTTTAAAACCCAAAAAAACCCCCACACAATGACGATTGATTAAATTGTTTTAATGCAAAAAAAAAAGGGGGGAATGTCCCCAACAATGACAAATTTGTAAATCTTCAACCTATATTAAAACCACTCTTCTCTCAAAAAACTACTGAATTCCCCCCCCCCCAATTAGCCTTTTCCCCCAAAAATATATACCTATCACTGCTCTCCCTCCCAAAAAATTTTTTTCAGTCCTCAACAGTAATGCCCATGCAAAATTAGTTTTCTTGCAATGTTTTTGGTGGCCATTCAAAGGGTGGATGATGAACCCTTAAAAGGTTTATGGTACGTTTTGGGACAAAAATTTGGGGGGTAATTTGAGGGGGGGGGTTGGGGGAACTGGTAAACTTTTACTTGAATGTATTTTTTGGGGGATGTTTTGTTTAAAAGATTACAACTTGAATGGAGGTTTTTAAATTAGTTTTATGGTTTCACTATATGATTTTTAGTATGACCACGTCTAAATGCGGAGAGAAATAAAAAGGGGGGATGAAATTTAAAGGGGAAAGGAAAATAAGGTTTAGGAAAAAAAGGGGATTTGCTGCCACCAGCCCTGGCGAGTATTTCACTTTGATTACCCCCGGGGCCCCTTTTTGATTAAATTAATATTAGTTTGATCTTGGTAGTCGTGGTTGGAAACGGGGAAATTATACCGAGTAAAGGTGACTCTTTTGGAAGTGGGGGGAAAATTACGGTCCTAACACAAAATATCACCTGGGTTTTTTATAATAACACTAGAACTAATTTGAAAATGATATCCTATTTATTCATAGTGACTAGAAAGTTTTCTTGCTTAAATCTTTTCCAACATATAAGGGTTAACACTATCCGAAAAACTCTATGGGAAGTAAAAAAAGGAACTTTACACCCTGACACAGGAACTCCTTTCCCAGTGAGAAGGAAGCTTTATGAGGGAAACTCTCCCCACAGAATTTTTATTCAGGGAATTACCCACACTTTTGGTAACATACCTCCTTTAAAATTTATAAATTACACATGGAAGATAGTATCTAGTAGAGAAAAAAAAGTTAGGAGAAAGTTGTGTGTGTTTCATTAAGACCAAAGTTTGGGTTTGAGAAGACCCCGGACGGCCTACAACGAGACGGAGAGAGAATGACTCGAAAAGGGTTAAGGCCTGCGGCATAAAAGGGGGTTTTTTGAAAATTTTAGGCGTACCTCAAGTGATTTAAATTTTTAAACCCAAAAAAACTATTTAAATATTTAAAATTGCGTATATAAAAACAGGGCTTATAATATAAACCTGTTTACTTGATACTGAAGAATTTTAAAAGCTTAGTTTTAATACCCGAGAAAGGTATTATTTTTTGGGCCCCTCAAATGTTCCCCCAACACATTTTTGGAGTGAGAGGGGGAAAAATATTAAGCCTAGAAATTTGGTTTGGTTTTCATTTTTGCGGTATCTTTATACAACGTCCCTATATTTACCATAAACCCATTTAAAGATAGGGGTTATTTTGAAAACATTAAGAACTGGGGGAGGTTTCTTGGTCTGGGCCCGATAGCTGGCCCAAAAAATAAAAAACTTTACCCTCATTTGTTATCACTGAAACGCCCGAAAAAAATTATTCCACGGAAAAATTCCTCGCATAAAGGGATGTCGGGGAGAGAGGGGGGGGAAAAGAAGGAAAGGGAAAAAAAATGGCGGAAAAAAAAAAGAAGAAAAAAAAAAAATGGGGGCGTAGGGGAAAATACAAATGATGAGAAAAAATGGCGGAAAAGATAGCAGGGCGATGAGTCACCCGGGGAAAAAGAAAAAAAATTTAAATACTGACAAGACATAGCCGGGGAAATTTTTTTAATAATAATTTTTTCCCACTAAACTCTCCCCCAAAAAATGGGGGAACAGTACTACTCTCGTATACCCGATTTCCCCCGTCCCCCCTAAAGGGGAGCGTTTTCAAAAAATTTTTACGTTTCCCAACAAATGTGAGAGATCTTTTAAGAACCCCAAAATTGGGGGCATAATGAAACCCAAAAAAGTTTTTCCCGTCTGTTTTGATAGCATGATTAGTAAAATTAGAAAAAAAACGTCTGGGGGTTTTGGTTTTTAAAACTCGCTTAAGTTTTTTTCACCAAAACTTGACGTTCGATTTCCTCTCGTAAAGTCATACCACAACAAATGGCAGTGTTGGGGGGCGGAAATCTTATCATGGGGAATTCCCGTAGACCCCTCCCTCATCTATCTTATTTTACAAATTTTACAAATCAACTGCTGCCCCCATACACGTTTTCAGTAGCCTGTTTTAGAAAACAATTTTTTTTCCATTTTTATACCCTCCTGCCGGTTTTTTCCCAAAGCCCTTTTTTACCTGGAAAAGTCAAAAAAATTACAACAACAAAATTTTTTATACAAATTTTAAGCCAAAAAGTCCCGGGAAACCTTTTTCCCCCATAAAGCATGAAGTTCTATTCCCCCACACGTTTTCCCGGGAAAAAACCAGTTTCGGAGCATTTTTTATGTTTGTTTTTGCCTTTTTTTTTACCAATAAATGGGCATAAGCAGGTTAAAGCAAGAAATTAGATGCTGACTGAAACATCAAAATGCATAGAAACATTTATGGAAATATTACATGTGATATTTACAATTTTCAAAAAAATTAAACTAAATATAATTTATTTCACTCTAGTCACAAATTCACAATGGTTTTAAGCAGGGCATCTAAGGTCTGTTATGATTTTTGCAGATCTGTTGAAACTGCTAACAAATCGAGATACTTCACAAGATAACTTCACTAGGCCCAGTAAGCAAGGAGCCCGAGGACGCAAATTTGACATCTCAGAACCCCACCTGCAGTCCAGAGACAAGCGCCCACGCCGACCTGCTACTAGATCTGCTACAGAAACCTTTCCCTGATCGGCTACCCATCATCCAATCAGTGGCTCCCAGTTACCCCCCAACAGACAGGCCTTCCAGTACTTCCTCCATCTCCAGAGTTTGCCAGAAAATAAGGGACCAAAGCATCAAGACCTCGCCAATGAAACAGTGGAGGCTATCATCCCATTCTGGCAGATGGCTAGGATCAAGACCATGACCAAGTACAATGCGCGCAGCATTTCATGACCTTCACAAAAGCACAGAGATCTAGCAAGGAATAAAGGTAGAAACAGGTGCCCCGGGAGGGAAAAGGAGTGCCTTTGTCCTGGAATTGATACCCTGTTCGACATAGGAGCTTCAGATGCCATCCGGAAATAGAGAGAACCGACTGCTATCAAGGGAAAAAAGAAGGACAAGGACATCAGGTTCTACCAGGATCAGAAGACAGAGAGAAAGGCCCACATGTCTGGTCATGACAAGATATTTGAGTCACGGTCCCAGCAGCAAGCAAAGAGGGCTGCAAGCTGCAGCAGAGAGAGGAACAAGATATGATTTGTCAAAAAATTTCTACAATTTTTCAGTTTGCCACACAGCGAAGGACTGCTGCTGATGTGTCTTACCTGGGCTGACCCAACCGACGTGAAGGGAATGCAGGACATGGATACCAACAACCTCGTCCTGGATGTTCACATCACCAAGACACTGTGACTCCATTTCCAGGAGGGTCATGGAGTGTGTTGACATTTTGCAGTACGCTGATCGTCTGGATTGTCTGACAATAAAGTGACAGCCTTAGTCTCTGCTACATTGAAGGCTGGTGACCCTGACCTGGACAGTTTGTCATCTAAACCTCAACAACCAGAGGGAAACAGGATGCTGACAAGGAAACCACATCAGCCAGGAGTACATGGCAGCATTTAGCGAGGACCCTCCCAAGTATGCTGCTCTCCACTGGGATGGCAAGATGCTGAGAGAGTCCGGGGAAGTGATCCTGGGACCACGTCAGAGACTCTGGGCTGTGCTTGTCTCGGGACCACCTGCTATCCTGAAGGCAAGCTACTGGGAGTACCATGATAGACAGCTCACAGGAAGGGCTCAGGCAGAGGCATTCATGGATTTGCTGGAGGCATGGGGGCTTACTGGAGTGATCACTGCCCTTGTGTTTGACACAACGGCCAGCAACAGTGGAGTACATCGGGGAGCTGCCAAGCTTTCTGGACAACACTTGACAGGAAGGTGTTCTACCGGGCCTGCAGACACCACATTCTAGAAGTGTGGTTGGTGCTGTATGGGAGAATCTGTTGGCCCAAGGTCAAGAGCCCAGAGAATCCTTGGTTCAAGCACTTCAGGACTTTTGGGAAACAGATCTTACCACAGACAACCCTAAAACCCCTGTCCATCAGACAAAAATGGTTGAATAAAAAGAAGAAAAGTGCAGGAAATACTACAGGAAATCCTGAGGTCGGAGAGCCCCTAGACTGACTACGTGAGATGGCTGAGCTTACACTGATCGTCCTTGGAGACACGCCTCCCCGCGGAATCCACTGGGGTCGTCCTGGAGCCATTCATCAGGCCAGGTGGATGCCAGAAAAAGTGATTCTATGAAGATGTTTATGTTTGCTGAGGGAGCTGGAGTACGATGAAGAAACTGTTGTGAACTGGAACGCCTCAACCTCTTCCTAGGACTGTTCTATACACCATGTGGATGTCATCTACCTTGCTGCAGATGCTCCTGCAAATGATCTGCAGTTCATTTAAGGACATGATGAAGTTCAAGAGAACAGATTCCAGAGATTGCTCAGGCAGGGGCTACAAAAACTTGAAAACCACAGTGGTACCTGACACAGGAGGTTGTGCGTTCGCTCTCTTCGGTAGCAGACTCAGTGACAAAGGAAGCAGGACTTGCTGCCAAGCTGCACGCCCCTGAGAAGCCAGATAGCTTCAGACGAGGGAAACCTATGTTCCCCCAGGTTACAGCCAAAACGACTCTGGGTGATCTAGTTGGTCCAGAGAGTCATCCCTTTTGCTTGACACCCTTGGCATTGAGTATGACTGGTTCTGCAGCTGTGGCGACATGGCCAAGGAGTGTGATACAGCAAGGCCCTGGAATATGTCAGCAATGTAAAAGTAGTGAATGACATTGCTGAGCGGGGAGTCAAGATGAGGGCTGATTTCGCAAACATCATTACCACAGATTCTCAGCAAAAACAGTACCTTCCTTCAAACTGTGGAAAACAACCGTGAGCGATTTGATAGCTTCAAGATGCAAAGCGATGTCAAGATTGTAATATATGAAATTTATATGAAATTATCAGAAAATTTTGCTTTTTTTCTGGGTATGATGTGTCTTTTTTTTTCTTGAATGTTACTTTGGGTTGTTTTTTCAGAAATAATATTAAAAATGCTTCAATTTTATACCCAATTTGTTGTTTTTAAACCCAATTGTAACAAAAGTCTCAGGTGAAAAAAGTCTGGCGGAAGGCAAAATTAGGCGCTTTCTACTGTCGCGGGGTTAATATCTTGAGGTCCAATAAGGCAAATGTTCCTGACATTTAGCTCAAATGGTTGTGATTTTCGGGCTTTTCCAGGTCAAAAAGCATAGGAAACCTTGCAGGGGGGTATAAAAATAGGAAAAATTGTTTTCTGAACAGGTCTAACGTTACAGGCAACCCTCGAGTTCACTAGAGGCGTTTTCTGCGGGGATCCTGATTGCAACCGAAAATTTTCGGTTGCTCAAATTTCGATCCCGTTCAACCTCCAGGGAAGATGATTGGCCCGACCCGCAAACATTTGTTGTTGTTGTTGTGACCGTTTGCAACCGAAAATTTTCCGGTTGCAACCAAAAATCCCCCGCAGAAAACGCCTTAGCTTCCCATGAGAACACTTACAAGTAATAATAGTTGATAGAATAATACATGATACAAACCATACTCCTGTTCCCACCAACCTGACTGTTTTTGACGTGGATATTTTAAGCTTTTGAGTAACTATTATTACTTGTAAGTGTTCTCATGGGAAGCTAGTGACTCGATGTTGCCTGTAACATGTACCAGGGCAGCAGTTAACCTGTAAAACCAGTGAAATAAGAGCGATGAATAGAGGGGTTTACAGGATCTCGCACTGATAAGATTTCGCGCAACACCGCCATTTGTTGTTTATCTCTGACGTCACGTATCGTGACGTATGAAGCCGTGAGAAGCGAGCCCAGGACTCATCAATCGGGTAAATCAATCGGTGAAATCATCAATCGGGTAATTTTCCCGATTGATGATGTTATTTATTTACTTATATATTTCGTTTTCTGATAAATGAATTAGCACCATGTATAAATTAGCGTTGACTAAATAAAATAAATAACCTCATCAATCCGGAAAATTACCCGATTGATGATTTTATTTAGTTAGTTAACGCTAATTTATGCATGGTTCTAATTAATTTATCAGATAACGAAATATAGCAATGGAAAGCTAAAAGAATTGCGCTTCTATTGATACCCTTCATGATAAAAGTTGACTCGCAAAGTTATAAATGGCGAAGAGTTGAAGTTCATGCATATTTCTTCATAGTCTCGTAATGGTTCGTTTTTTATGTGTTTATGTATCATTTACGAAATATTTCAGATACATTTACGAATTAACCAGTATATATCCTATATATATGATATAACATCTATATGATATATATATATATATATATATATATATATATATATATATATATATATATATATATATATATATATATATATATATGAATCCGAGCGGCCCTCCGACTTCAGGGCAAGTTCAGGCCCATATTCCGTGCGTAGTCCAGGTATACAGTGGTCTATGCCTACCCCTAATGCCTTCAGATTGTTGGCAAAAATAATTATCACCGGATTTGCATGAAACGTTGTTCATACTGGCTTTTGCTGATGGTGATCAGGAATCTGTTTTCGTTTCCCGATATTTGGTTCTGAAAGCAATTTTTGACCCTTTGTAAACTTCATTACCCCCGTAAATATATATTGTACGCCCTTTTCAAAACAAACTATGCTTCTGAGTAAAATTTATATAGAATATTTATTATTGTTCTTCGCAAGATGTACAATTGATATTGAGATCATTTTTACGTCTGTATGATAATAAAACGACCAATTTTTAGGCTGCTTATAATGGTCAAAACACTACCTTTATTGCGTTTCCCTATTTTTTCCTAGGTAACTATTAACCCTAGACCAAATATGGCATGATTACTTTTTGTTAAGCTCAACGAGATCTACCCTAGGTAAGCATCTTTCCGTTTCTTTTTTGCTTATACAGATTTTGAGATTTAACAGTGTTTTATATTTTGCGCACATTTGTGATGTTCAATTTCCAGCAGCTTATTGATGCACCATACATCTATCCGTCAAACTTTTTGTTTATGTCTTGATGGAGAGCAAATCTGCAGGAGAGCATCGACATGGAGAACATATCGTATGCTACGTTGAAACATGCTCATTTATTATTCTCAAGAGTTTTACGCATGTATGACTCCGTTCCCTTGATTTCTGGAATATTTTTTTTCGGGAAATATGCCCTAAAAACACACTTAATGCGGTCATTTATCAATGGAATTTTCATCTACTTACACCACAGGGAAGCCTGATGAAATCAGGATTTTTTTTTCCATCTATAACTGTTTCTCGAAAAAAATCCGGTTCTTGAGATAATAGGGAAACATTGCTTTCCCCCTTTTTCCGCAGCCTCGTACTAATACATTCCACGGCTAAATGTTTTTTTTAGGGAACAAATGCGCTTGTCTTTCAGATTCCCTCTGAGAGACTAGACTGCTAGAGACTACGCGTGCGACCTCTCTCTGGTAAGAAAATTTTCTCGAGTTTAAGATACATTTATTAATTATAATGTTATTTTCACAAATAATTCCTGGGCCATTGCCTTCACAATTGCAGTAAAATTTTCTTTCACCGGATTTGCATGAAACGTTGTTCATAGTGGCTTTTGCTGATGGTGATCACGAATCTGGTCTTCGTTTTCCGATATTTGGTTCTAAAAGCACTTTCTGAGCCTTTGTATACTTCATTACCCCCGTAAATATATATTGTATGGCTTCTATTTACATAATTATATAATAATTTATAAAATTCTACCATTATATTTGATGTAAAGTACATGAATATATCTTGTATGGAAGTTTTAATACTTGTTACAATTGTGTGATGATAGTTGTAATTCAATTATAATAGTAGTGCAAATTAGTTTATGACATAAATTATTACTGACTGACAAGTTTAATATATTTTTTATTTTGTTACAATGATTTATCTCCTTTAAAATATCCACGAGCAGGTAGAGGCTCACCATCATCGTCAGTGACGCAAGACAGTGGCAAACAGCAACTCCATGCCCAGAATGGCAACACCCACTGCCAGGCCTCCCGCGAGCACCACCAGCATAGCCTGGGAGAGTGTTGGACATTCTATGTATAGTGGTTGTTAAAACTGTAAACACTTCCAATGCTTACACATGTCACGTCATATACTGTACATAAAAATCAAACAATAACACTCGTTATTTTTCGCCTTGCAATTAATATGTATAAGTATATAACTACATTCACCTGAGCTTCTAATAGAAAAAAAGAACATAAGGTCAACTTAACTTATTATATAAATTCTTGACTCACCAGGCTCCTTCCTACCCAGTACTTCTTGAGTCAAAACACACCTATCAAGAGTTGATAAAGTAACAAAACCTTTCTTTACCCAGCTCTGCAAAACTAACAAGACCCCTGCTCAGCACCGTCTGATCTCGAGACTCTACTCCAACACGGTCTCAGTAACAAGGCCATTACCCAGCAATGCCATAAACCCCATACGCAGCCTCTATTTCCCACTGCATGAGCCATTAACAAGGGTCAAACAAAGCACTGCCTTAACACATGGCACTTATTTTATGCTTGAGTCACTAGACCTCTTTTAAGCACTGCCAAGGTTCCCACCATTCCATGAGTCAAGGCTCCTACCCACACCTGTATGAGTCAGTCACAACACATTTACCCAGCACTGTCTGAGTCACAATGTCTCTACCATTCACTGCATGTGAGAGTAAAGGCCGTGTCACAAGGACACTTTTTCCGGCATCTTTTGGTATTTTGCTACCCTTTGATGCATACCGGGTCCGGCACAGGGCTCCCACAAATCATTCAAGGACATTCCCCAGAGAAAACCCAAAAATTCCCTAGATCGATCAAAATATTCCTATAACTTGTATATGAAGCAATAACCATAATTTATCACATATGAAGGTTAGCATAAATACATATTGAATGAAAATTGTTCCTTTATTGTTATTTACATAAATAAAGCTATTATCACAGAATGTGAAACAAAAATATATCTGTCTATCTATATACTTAGGCCATAGACCACTGTATACCTGGACTGCGCACGGAATATCGGCCTGTTGCACATGGGCCTGAACTTGCCCTGAAGTCGGAGGGCCGCTCGGATTCATATATATATATATATATACTAGCCGCAAAGCCGCCCTCCGGGCGGACTTTTTGGCTAGCTCCTGCGGAGGGCTATTAGTGGGCCTTCGGCCCACCACCTGTGTTTGGTGGGCCGAAGGCCCACCAAACACAGACTCTCCAGATAGCCCCTTCTAACTTTCCTGAAATCATGGATGTAGAAATGTATGTATTAACGCCAACCCATTCACATCACCCCCAACCCATTCACTCACCCATTGCCCATCACCCCCCACCCATTCACCATCACCCCCCACCCATTCACTCACCCATTACCCGTCACCACACACCCAGTCACTCACCCATTACCCATCACCCCCCATCTATTCCCTCACCCATTCACTCACCCATCACCCCACACCCATTACCCATCACCCCACCCATTCACTCACCCATTACCCATCACCCTACATCAAGGCTTTCTCAATCCTCGCAACCCACTTTTTTCACAATTATCGCTAATAGGCTGCTAAAAAAAAGAAAAAAAAAAGTGATCGGATCATCTCATAAGTGGGCTTAAAACCTTCCCCTGGTCAACCTGGTTCCAAAAATGTGGTATATGATGGGATTCCGCCACGGGGGGCGGAACCTATACCACACACACACACACACACACTTTCGCTTTTATTAATATAGATATACGGATCATATAGACTGGTTTATCAGTATAAATGATATACTGTAATCTTCGTAAATGTTTGTTCTATAATATTATCAAATAAAAAACAGTAAAACACGCTAAAGAAATGCCATTACGAGACTGAAGAAATATGCATGAACTTAATTTAATATTCACTTCAACTCTTCGCCATTTACAACTTTGCGAGTCAACTTTTATCATGAAGGGTATCAATAGAAGCGTAATTTTATTAGCTTTCCATTGCTATATTTCGTTATCTGATAAATTAATTAGAACCATGCATAAATTAGCGTTAACTAAATAAATAAAATCATCAATCGTTTAATTTTCCCGATTGATGGTTATTTATTTAGTCAACGCTAATTTATACATGGTGCTAATTCATTTATCAGAAAACGAAATATATAAGTTAATAAATAACATCATCAATCGGGAAAATTACCCGATTGATGATTTTATTTATTTGTTTAACGCTAATTTATGCATGGTTTTAATTAATTTATCAGATAACGAAATATATCAATGGAAAGCTAATAAAATTGCGCTTCTATTGATAGCCTTCATGATAAAAGTTGACTCGTAAAGATTTAAATGGCGAAGAGTTAAAGTAATCGTCCAGACCATTTCATCATTCCTGATTTAATGCAATCAAATCATAGCCATTAACGAGTATATCAACAATACGTCGTCACTTTTTGTATCCAGTCAGCCGTTTTTAAATAATCCGCAATCAAAATCTGCAAATTCCCCGAGTTTTCAAAACGCTCTCAAGATTTGCAGACGCTCAGGCTCAGGCTCGGTGACGTACCATCAGGGAAGCTCATCTTCCCGCGCTGATCAGAGAGGCACGTAAACACAGAGATAAATATAGTACTTAAAGATATTTGGGTGTTTCTGATAGATTTGTTTTGCTATATGCCACATGCATGCATTCTTTATGGGTGCAGCAAGACAGCTGTGCCTTTCGAGAAAAGTTTGCACACGGAAAGGAGTGGCGTGTGTAGGGTGATACACGCCTATGGGGGTTGTTGGGCGAGCAGTTGTGTTGAGAAACGGCGCCCCCCGTAAGACAAGTGACTCAGTCCAACACCATACCAGACCAGGTGGCCCTGTTAGACAGGGACGCCAGGACTCGCAGCAGAGGTGGACCACCACGACTGAGGCTTTGCCTCTTAACAAGACCAAGTAAACCAGTTGTGGAGTGGGCGTGCCCTGTGGTGAGAGACCCTGTGGTGGTGTGGCTGTCACACTTTCTGCCTTCCCGCCCGCATATTTTCCAACTCTATGCTGTAGTTAATGCTAGTATGTGGTTTCCGAGTAATGACGTTTGACTGTAGCTCCAAAACTAACCATAGGATTTTCTCGAAAGTACCTTCATTGTGATTCCCACACACACATGGTTTAACCTTATTTACCAATCCATGTTTTGGAGAAGTGCCAGGTCCTCCTGCTGAACCTCAGGCTCTGCTAACACCTGTTCATCCACCTCGTACTCGGGCTCAAACATATAGGATCCCATGACAATCTGAGGTTCGTTTTCCTCATAGTATACGCGACCAGCGTCATTTCTTTCGGTGTCAGATTGAGCATCGTACTCTAGATCTGTCACAGCGACAGATTCACTGTCTGATACCGAAGTACAATCGCTCATCATAACATTTGCTGACAGGTGCCAGACAGAGTGTCTGCGGGCGTCCCTGTTCTGACGTCATCAATAACAGTCGTAGCCCTGTTGGAGGGAAGATTTTTTTTTTCGCGCGCTTTTTACAAAAGTCGTGTTTTTACGGAAATAAGGCCTGGAAATAAATTATTTTTGGTGGATTAGGTGTTTTGAATTAGGTGTACATTCAACATAATTCGGCAAAAAAAAATTGGGTCTGGACGATTACTTTAAGTGAATATTAAGTTCATGCATATTTCTTCATAGTCTCGTAATGGCATTTCTTTAGCGTGTTTTACTGTTTTTTATTTGATAGTATTATAGAACAAACATTTACGAAGATTACAGTATATCATATATACTGATAAACCAGTCTATATGATAGTCCATAGACCACTATATCTCTTTGTCGGGCGGGTCGCAGGCCGCTATGCAGCTTGTAATTTCAAAACATTGTCGCGTGAACAGTCCAGGTATACAGTGGTCTATGACTTAAACACACATTCCCCCAAATTCCCCAAACTTTAGCAGGTTCCTAGATTATTCCTAAATTACTCCAAAAGTTCCAATATAGGAACAAAATCCCTACAAGTGGGAGCACTGGTCCGGCATCTCTTGGTAGCAAGCGCGGTGTCGCGCATGTTCGTTCTCTTGCCATCAGTAGGCTGCGTTCAGTAGGGTTCTCCCGCACAATTCGTTTTTTCTCTTCCCTACTGAACGATTGATAACACATTTTGCTCACAAGATAGCAGCTGTCGAAATTTATCGCTGTGGCTATTCTTATTCTCGCAGAAAAACTTGTTGATGCCCCTGTATTTGATGCAGCAGAAGTTATAACAGCAGGAAATGAAATATTAAGGAGGCAAAAAGAGGAAAGGCTTCTTTTGGCCTTTGTTTACATACCTTATTGTGGCGCGAGCTGGCAACCCAGCGGCAAACCAGAGGCGAATTTTGGTGAGGAAGCCGTAAGAAGCCGGCTTCTTGCAGCTTGCGTTTACTGTTAACTCGAGGCACTTTTAAGAAGCCGGCTTCTTACGGCTTGCCCAGCTGGGCCAAGGCGTAAGAAGCCGGAGGAAGCGAGCCCTGGGCCCCGCTTCTCACGGCTTCTCTCTGCTTCATACGTCACGATACGTGACGTCAGAGAAAAACAACACGTGGCGGTGTTGCGCGAAATCTTATCAGTGCAAAATCCTGTACACTCCTCCATTCATCTATCGTATTTCACTAATTTTACAGCTTAACTGCTGCCCCGATACACATTACAGGCAACATCGAGTCACTAGTTTCCCATGAGAACACTCACAAGTAATAATAGTTGATAAAATAATACATGATGAAAACCATACTCCTGACTGTTTTTGACGTGGATAATTTAAGCTTTTGAGTAACTATTATCAAGTATAGACGTCCTTTGTAATTGACAGCGAGCTTCGCTCGCTGTCAATTACAAACAACTTACGCTATCAATTTACGCTGAAATTTATTGCTAAAAACAATTTACGCTGTCAATTTTAACAGCACTACTTGCATGTCAAATTTCAGCTCAATCCGACAATATTTAGGAGTAGTTACACACTTTTTGGCGGAAACTTGGTTCCACGGGTCTTATGGTAAGCGACAGCGAGCGAAGCTCGCTGTCAATAACTACTCCTAAATATCAAGTATAGACGTCCAGCCTCTGGCCCCTTTGCTTTTGGCTCAGTTCTTGCGGCTGGAACGTGACAACGAGCCACGTTCCAGCCAATTAACTCATTACGTGAATTACTCATTAAGGGTTTGTTCTATGCAAAAAATTTGTTTCACAGACCCCCGTTGATTTTGACAGCACTACTTGCATGTCGAATTTCAGCTCAATCCGACAATAATTAGGAGTAGTTTACGCTTATTGCTCATTAAGGGCTTGTTTTACGCAAAAAGTTTCTTCCGACGACCCCCATTGATTTTGACAGCACTACTTGCATGGCAAATTTCAGCTCAATCCGATAATTGACAGCGAGCTTCGCTCGCTGTCGCTTACCATAAGACCCGTGGAACCAAGTTTCCGCCAAAAAGTGTATAACTACTCCTAAATATTGTCGGATTGAGCTGAAATTTGACATGCACGTAGTGCTGTCAAAATCAATGGGGGTCGTCGGAAGAATTTGTTTGCGTAAAACAAGCCCTTAATGAGTAATTAGCGTAAACTACTCCTAATTATTGTCGGATTGAGCTGAAATTCAACATCCAAGTAGTGCTTTCAAAATCAATGGGGGTCTGTACAACACACTTTTTGCATCGAACAAGCCCTTAATGAGTAATTCACGTAATGAGTTAATTGGCTGGAACGTGGCTCGCTGTCACGTTCCAGCCGCAAGAACTGAGCCAAAAGCAAAGGGGCCAGAGGCTGGACGTCTATACTTGATATTTAGGAGTAGTTATTGACCTCGTGTCGCTTACCATAAGACCCGTGGAACCAAGTTTCCGCCAAAAAGTGTATAACTACTCCTAAATATTGTCGGATTGAGCTGAAATTTGACATGCAAGTAGTGCTGTTAAAATTGACAGCGTAAATTGTTTTTAGCAATAAATTTCAGCGTAAATTGATAGCGTAACTTCGCTCGCTGTCAATTACTTGTAAGTGTTATCATGGGAAGCTAGTGACTCGATGTTGCCTGTAACATGTATCATGGCAGCAGTTCAGTTAACCTGTAAAAACAGTGAAATAAGAGCGATGAATGGAGGTTTACAGGATTTCGTGCCTTGACAATATTTCGCAAAACAGCGGGACAGGCGGAACTAGTAATAGAGTGAATATCGTCGTAGAAATAATGTAATTACAGATAACAGGACACAAGTAAACACACAGATGTACATTCTAAAGCATGAACTTACCTTAAGACCACTTATAAGAATATACAAGGTACCGTAGATAACACTATAGTCGCCAGTCAATTGCCATTGCACTAATGTCGCCAGGCACAATATATTACGAATTTTAGCAACCCTACAGACTTGTATGTGCCACTGAAGACATGTAGTGTGATGTACATAATATAAACTACTGTGGATGCGTCTTCAGTGGCACATACAAATCAGTAGTGATGCTAAAATTCGTAATATGTTGTGCCTGGCGACATTAGTGCAGTGGCAAGTGACTGGCGACTATAGTGTTATCTACGGTAGAGCAGCTGATAGGTATATATCGTGGAAATGACTAGCATTGCGTTTAATTCAGTATGTTTATGAGAGAAGATGTGGTTGGATATGAGTTGAAGATGACAATTCGTCATTGTGTGCACATTCACCTTTTTTTTGCATTAAATCAATCAATCAATCGTCATTGTGTGGCTGTTTTGTTTACAGCTATCAGCTGTGATCGCCGAGCGGGCGAGCCCCGACAAGAAGCTGGCAACTGTCAGCCGTTCTGGTGAGGCACGCAAGCGAGAGAGAAGCCGGTGTCGTGTGGGCAAGTGTCTGTTTATGAGGGAATGTGTGTTTACTAACAAAGGCAAAGAAAACGGGAGTTGAGGGGAGTAATTACTAATTTTGACTTGATCAACAAAGGCATGTCCAGGCGGCATATTCTCCACGCGCTCTCCCTTTTCGGCAGACCGCTAGGTTATGTAAGGTTAGAAAAACATTAAGTTAGGTTAGGTTAAGTTAGGTTAGGTTTAGGTTTACTTTAATTAAAGTAACTTTGTGTGGGAATCACAATGAGGTTATTTTCAAGAAAATCCTGTCAAAATTAGTAGTTATTCCCCTCAACTCCCGTTTTCTTTGCCTTTGTTAGTAAACAGACATTCCCTCATAAACAGACACTTGCCCACACGACACCGGCAAGAAGCCGGCTTCTTACGGCTTCCTCACCAAAATTCGCCTCAACTCCTCGAGTCGGTGTGCGGGAGAGAAAACTGAAATTTCGAATTCCGCAATTCGAAGCGTACGAAATCCCTTACTGAACGCACTCCTGGGATCTTTGTTTACATCTCGGAGCAGCCGACGCCACGCAAGACTTGTACGAACTACACATTTCAGTGAAATAAAAGAGAAATGACCAATCTTGGGTGGTCAAGAGATGCTGTAGCATCTCTATGTGATATGTTTAGGGAAAATAAGTGCTGTATATAGGAAATATAGCTGTATAATTTTGTATAGTAATAGTAATATGGTGTAGATGAGAGAAGAAAAATAAAGTGTTTGGAAAAGTAGGGTAGGAAAAATAAACAGGTTTTTACTCTATATATATACAAGACACGTGTATGATATGGTACATGCGTGTTATTTATATTTTTTTACGTATGATTTAGATATATCGTAAGTTTTGATTTGTTGATGAGAAGTTATGACGGAAAATGTTGATAAAAACTGAAATTTAATAGGCTGTGTGTGTTTTTACTATAAAAACGGGGATAATAATATGATGTGTGTTATTTTTACATGATTCAGGAATACAAGTAAGGTTTTGAGTGGTTTATTTATGGTTACCAAGGGAAATGTGAAGAGGGAAGGACATTTTATAGATGCCAGTAGAATCAGAGTAGCTAAGATAGAAGAATAAGATCTTGGCTACCCTGGTAGGAAGATGCGCGTAGCCGAAACGCCTTGTGACAACACCCGCACTTTTTGCCACCACTACGGGCATCTTTTGGTAGCAAAATACCAAAAGATGCCGGAAAATATTGCTCGTGTGACACAGCCTTAACTCCACACATCTGCCAAGCACTGCCTAATACCCATTGTCTCTATCCGGGATTTCCTAAGTCAAAAGATCCTACTCAGCGTTGCATGAGTCACGCATAAGGCCCCTACGCTAAAATACATGTTTTATGATGCCATTTACCTAAGTTACCCAAGTAACTTCAGTAACAATGTCTTTAACCAACATGCATTTGTCGAACCTCTCCTATTCAGTACTGCGAGTCAAATTGCTCAAACCGGTGCTGCCTAATTGTCACAAGGCCCATACCTTGCACTACATGAGTAAATCATCAGACCCTTACCAAGTACTGCATCAGTCTTAAGGCCCCCCATATGAGTCCAATGTCTCATGCAAAACTGATTCACAAGGTCCCTACCCAGCACTGTCTGAGGGAGAAAGACGAACTGACGGCTTTTTTGGTCGCCACTTGATCACATGCACTGGAGTTGGACATTGCTTCCCTGTTCCAGTAGTTGAACAATCCAGATTCAGTCACGAACATAACCCTGGAAAGATAACGATCTTATGAAAAACTGGTGAAACCAGTAATTCTGACAATTATATAGTTTCAATCAGTTGTTATGATTATACTATGGATCATTTTCAAGTATATATATATCGTTAAAAGTGATAGCTAGTTCAGCGTTTATTATCTTCTTAGAGATATTTTCTCTTTGTCTTAAGAGTGTCTTATTCTCTTGTGTAATCACTTTTATGACTTCGCCGTAGCTTGTCATGTTTGCTGTATCGCGATTTCGGGTCTAAGAACCCTTCTTCAGCAGCATATGGAAGATGTTTTCTCCTCAGGAGTTGAGGTGAGCATGATTAAGATGCGAAGTGAAGCGCAATTTATAGCCAGTCTGCCTGCCACGCAGCCTATTACCGATGTCGTTGATTGGTAGATAGCTTTTGCTTCTCGTCTTCTTGAGTGGGAGACGCTGATTGGTTGTTTGGTCTTCGCTTGGCTTTTCTGTGAGTAGGCTGTTATTTGCTTTTGTTCTTTTCATGCTGGGTAGAGCTTGTAGGTCGTTTGTCTGTACGTTAAGTTTGGGATTGATCTCTTTTATGTACAGCGCTTCCAGGATGGGAAGTCGCCGCACATCTGCACACATGTCAGCCAATTCTGTATTTTCTTCTAGAAATTTTCTTGTTATGATGATGCCATGTTGTTCTAATAGGTGACTTTTTGGGGCTCCGGAAGTTAGGTGGCAAGTAAGACGTCTGGACAGCTTCGTTGTCGTCATGCCGATGTAGGATGAGGGGAGGACTTCATCCTACATCGGCATGACGACAACGAAGCTGTCCAGACGTCTTACTTGCCACCTAACTTCCGGAGCCCCAAAAAGTCACCTATTAGAACAACATGGCATCATCAAAACAAGAAAATTTCTAGAAGAAAATACAGAATTGGCTGACATGTGTGCAGATGTGCGGCGACTTCCCATCCTGGAAGCGCTGTACATAAAAGAGATCAATCCCAAACTTAACGTACAGACAAACGACCTACAAGCTCTACCCAGCATGAAAAGAACAAAAGCAAATAACAGCCTACTCACAGAAAAGCCAAGCGAAGACCAAACAACCAATCAGCGCCTCCCACTCAAGAAGACGAGAAGCAAAAGCTATCTACCAATCAACGACATCGGTAATAGGCTGCGTGGCAGGCAGACCGGCTATAAATAGCGCTTCACTCCGCATCTTAATCATGCACCTCAACTGCTGAGGAGAAAACATCTTCCATATGCTGCTGAAGAAGGGTTCTTTGACCCGAAATCGCGATACAGCAAACATGACAAGCTACGGCGAAGTCATAAAAGTGATTACAAAAGAGAATAAGACACTCTTAAGACAGAGAAAATATCTCTAAGAAGATAATAAACGCTGAACTAGCTATCACTTTTAACGAGATCTATCTCGGAGAAAATCTCCTGCCCGTATATACTCTATATATTTATATATATATATATATATATATATATATATATATATATATATATATATATATATATATATATATATATATATATATACGTAAACCTAAAAATATACTTCATATTTACTTCTCTATTCATGTTGCACTTATCTGCCATAGTTTTTTAGTTATTGAAAATATGTGATTTAAAAAAAAAATCTAGGCCCCTTGCTAAATTTTAAATAGTTTTTGAAAAATAGATTTCTTTGAAAATTTGTTCCTTGCAATTTTCGGGCATGGTGAACACACGAATATGGAATCAGTTTTCAGTTACAATGATTATAAGTCCCTATTTCAGCAGCCAATTCACAATGACATGATACTTCCAGATATTCCTTAAAAACCACAAATTAGACAAAACATACTACAAGACATAAAAATATGATAGGCATTGCTAGATTAATTATTACTTCAATAAAACGATCAGTAATAGTATTTTAAGTATAAGTATAATTATTATTAATCTCTATTTGAGCCACCCATGCGATTGTCAAAGTACTTATAAAAACCTAGGAATACTATAGCAATCCTGTGGGAATTCTAATGCTCTCCCATGACTCCTGTAGGATGCGTGAAGGAGCGAAGAGGCTCGTGAAGGACTCTGAAGGATTGTATACAAAGCGAAGGATACTTTAAAAAAAATTGTTCTTCCTCCCATTTCCTTTCCTCCCTTTCTTCTCCTTCCTCCTCCTCTTCTCCCTTCCTTGTCCCACCTCCTTCCTTCTCCCCCTCTCCTCTCGTCCCTCCTTCCCCTTCCCCCCTTCCTCCTCCCCCTCCCGCTTTTTTCCTCCGCCTATCGTATTTATACGATAATTACATATGATCATATATCAGATCACGCTAGGCAGCCGCGGCACTCTCCGCATGGGAGAGGTCGGACTCCCACTAGTAAGGCTAAGGATAATTCAAACTTGCTCGAATTATGGAGTTATTGAAAAATTTGAACTGGCCTGAAACAGGTCGAATTGTCCGAAGTTTGAATTATACGGGTTCGATTTAGAGAGGGTTTACTGTATACACACTCGTAAACCAATTTTCATACGTAAGATCTCCCAACTGCGTGGAGTGGCTCTGGAACAGAAAATCGATCAGAAAAAAATAAGAAGAATTAACAATTTGCATATCATAAACATTGCTAAATAGTTCTAGGAGAGGTATTATTTTCACAACAGTTATGCAATCTATAAACATTGATGGGTTTGAAATGAAATTAAGACGATGAATCTTACATAAAACAAGCCTTTTTTTTACAAAAAAAACCCAGAGCGTAAATATATACAAATCCTCTAGACAACATTGTTTACTTCCTTCCCTAAGCTCACAATTCATTCTCCTATCCCATTTTGCCATCTTTATTTTATTGTTTCTTATCCATGATGTGAAAGTGATATTTGTGATGCTATTCACATGATATTTATTATATTTTAGGTTATACATGTATGTGCATGCATGCCCGTACATATGTGTATATTTCAATATACCCATAATCACGCATATACATAATTTGTTATATGTCTACTCAAATTCACAATACAACCCGGTATATCAATATTCTAAAAACACACACTATAATAATTATATCCTTGAAAGTATAAAGCACCGCAATACTGTATGTATGTACAGTATGTTCCTCACCATACGTTCAGTGCTGGAATGAGGGGACTGTCTTTTTGGCTGATCAGGGAGAGGAAATTGGCTTTGATATTTTCTTTCCCCATGTAGAAATCACATCGCCCTGAAAGAACCGAAAACTCGCTGTACTGCTGATGAATAATGAAGGATGTGTGCAGAAATACTATGATAAGTATGTTAGATATCAATAGACCATTGTCTAATTGCATTGCAATGATAAATTCAATGTAGGGCTAGAATTCTCGAATATACCCCTTTAATGTACGATTGTGTGTATGCATATCTTATATATATATATATATATTATATATATATATATATATATATATATATATATATATATATATATATATATATATTCTTCATTTATGTATTATTCATATGTGTTCTTATTTATTTGTCTGTGCGTGTTATTCACCCAGTCTTAGTCAATCGTGGAACGTTTCGTTTGGTATAAGGTTTTGGTATATATTAGTCCATGTCAAAAGTTTTCTCGCAAAATCTTTAACGGCGACGAGTGGCGATTAAATTAATTAAATTAATTTAGTGAATTGTTCATGCACATTATTTCAGTCTTCAGAGTGATGGCCGAAGCCATCACCCCGGCATTTCGAACCCGGCGATTTCTTGGTTGTGAACCGAGCGTGCGTGTGAGTGTGTGTGCTTCATGTGAAATTGATCATTTGCTCCTGCCCACCTGTTCGAGAGAAATGGTCCCTTACAATGGCCCTTATTATTATATCAAGGTCGATAATAACTTTCCGTTGTGCCATCACCTCCCCCAGTATGGTGTTATATTGGTGCAACGGGAGCGTCTTGAAGCGGCCTTGCTTCTCACTCTCCCTCACTTCATTGAAGATCCCAGACGTAGCATCCTGCCGGGACGAGATATTTAGGTACAACAGGGAAACGTGTGTTCACCACGGTCTTGTCTACGCGAACTGGACTCCCGGTTGTCAGTTTAACCCATCCGGAAAGAGCTTGGAGCTCATAGAACCGATCTTTGGGTAATGTTGGGACCGTTATTAAATTTAAGGCCGTGTCACACGAGCGATATTTTCCGGCATCTATTGGTATTTTGCTACCAAAAGATGCCCGTACTGGTGCCAAAAAGTGCGTGTTTCACACGGCGTTTCGGCTACGAGCATCTTCCTACCAGAGTAGCTAAGATCTTATTAGAAAATAAGAAATAAGAAAAATAAGAAAATAAGGAAGCTACAAGAGGCCGCAAGGCCTACACATGGTAGTTCCTGTCACCTAACACTACCTACATCCAACTTTCATCCCCATCCATGAACCTATCCAGCCCCTCTTTAAAGCTCCCTAATGACTCCGCACTAACTACCTGTCTACTGAGACCATTCCATTCATTCACCACCCTATTTGTGAACCGGTTTTTCCCTATTTCCTTTCTAAATCTACGCTTTTCCAGCTTGAATCCGTTACTTCCTTGTTCTACCCTGGTTAATAGCCATAAGAACTTTTCCTACCTCTCCTTTATTAAATCCCTTTATCCACTTAAAAACTTCTATCAGATCTATTCTTCTATCTTACCTACTCTGCTTCTACTGACATCGGTAAAATGTCCTTCCCTCTTCACATTTCCCTTGATAACCATAAATAAACCTTACTTGAATTCCTAAATCAAGTAAAAATAACGCATCATATTATCCGTTTCTATAGTAAAAACACACGCAGCCTATTAAATGCCTATAAAATTTCAGTTTTTATCAACATTTTCCGTCATAACTTCTCATCAACAACTCAAAACTTAACTATATATCTAAATCATACGTAAAAAAAATCTAATAACACGCATGTACCATAATTTTTTTTTTTATCATACACGTGTCTTGTATATATAGAGTAAAAACCTATTTATTTCTCCTACCCTACTGTACCAAACACTTTATTTTTCTCCTCTCACCTACACCATATTATTATTACTATACAAAATTATACAGCTATATTCCCTATATACAGCACTTATTTTCTAAACATATCACATAGAGATCCTACAGAATCTCTTGACCACCCAAGATTGGTCATTTTTCTTTATTTCACTGAAATGTGTAGTTCGTACAAGTCTTGCGTGGCGTCGGCTGCTCGGAGATGTATGCAAAGATGCCAGTACCGGTGGCAAGAGAACGAACATGCGCGACTCCGCGTTTGCTACCAAAATATGCCGGTATCAGGCGTCAAATGGTAGCAAAATACCAAAAGATGCCGCAAAAAGTGTTCGCGTGACATGGCCTTAAAGCCGTGATACACGGACACTTTACAAGCTTACACGGACACTTTTTTTTTTTTTCTCTTTTTTTTACATTTGTGCCTATAGCGCCTGTAGACAGTGGTGACCCAGGGCTCGGATGTTAGGCTCTGGAGGTTCACTTGAGGGCTGTGATGGTTGGTCCTCGCCCGTGGTGGCGCAGGCAGGATTTTTATAGTGACGCCTGTGATTAGAGACTCATGCCGCCCCCCTGTGTCCTCCGATGCACTCGCAATCGAAGGTAGAGTTGATGGGCAGGACATGTGGGTGTTCTTAGGCCACTCGACGATGCAGAAAGGTTTTGGTTTTCTTCGGGGATCGAACTCGGGTCACCGAGAACGCCAGGCGAAGACGCTAACCACTCCGCTACCGCCTCCCCCCGAGGAGGCGGTAGCGGAGTGGTTAGCCGCTAGCGAGACTGAGGTGACTTACAAGCAAGACTGGTACGAACTACATATTTCAGTGAAATAAAGAGAAATGACCAATCTTGGGTGGTCAAGAGATGTGTAGCATCTCTATATGATATCAATCAATCAATGATTGGGGGCATACGCCGGGGGGCGCGTTGCCTCGCCCATCCTACGACGCCACCCCCGGGGGTCACCACGCGCGAGTCCCCATGCAGGCTCCTTTCCCATACCAAGCAGATCTCGACAAGAAACATCAACTTTCCCCAGTCACGAGCCTTGTGGTAGCCGCCTTGGCCTCCTCCAAGCCGGATTGTCTCATACAGATACAACCCGATGGGAAGGATAGGTTTCAGGGTGGCGTGCCACATGCCCATATAACCGAAGTTGGCGCTGACGGACTATGCAGGTAATAGGCCTCGATTCGGTCTCACGGTGCAATCGCGGATTTGACACGTAATCATCCCAGCGATACCCCATGATTATGCGAAGACACTTATCACCAAAGGCATCGATTCGTCTCTTCAAATCGCTATTTAGTGTCCATGTCTCACAACCATAGAGTAAGACAAGGATCACAAGCGACTTGAAGATCCGGATCTTTGTCCTCCTGCACAGGTACCGACAACGCCAAATACTCCTGCTGAGCGAATCCATAAAACCGTGGGCTATGCCAATCCGCCGTAAGATTTCTTGACGTGACCCGCCGTCATTATGGACTGCGCTACCAAGGTATGTAAAACTTTCCAAGATCTCAATGTCCTCGCCGCACGCATGAACAGACTGTACTGTTTCATTTAGTAAGCCTCCAAACACCTGGACCTTGGCCTTAAGCCAGGAGACCTCAAGTCCCAAAGGCTTTGCCTCCTCGTGCAGCGCCTCGAGAGCCATCACCAGGACCTCCAGCGACTCTGCAATGATTACTGAATCATCGGCAAAAACAAGATCAGTGATCTTGGTGTTGCCGAGGGATGCTCCACAATCACTTTGATCTACAACTTTGCCCAATACCCAGTCCATACGAGTGTTGAAAAGAGATGGGGCAAGGACGCACCCTTGCCTCACTCCTGTATTAACAGGAAAGAAGCTGGATACACCTCCCCCACACTTCATAGCACTCTCAGTCCCAGAATACAGATCAGTCATCAAACCAATAGTCCTTGCAGGAATCCCGCGAAGTCGCAGAAGAACCCAGAGTGACTCACGATGCACTGAGTCAAACGCCTTCTTGAGATCAACATAGGCTGCAAGCATCCCCTGTCGAAACTCACGTCGACGTTCCACCAGGACACGAAGCGCTAGGATACGGTCCGTTGTTGACTTACCAGGCGTGAACCCAGACTGCTGAGGTCTCTGATGCTTCAGCAGATGACTGCGGATCCGTGTCAGCAATAGATGGGCAAGCACCTTGCCTGGCACGCTGAGCAGTGTAATACCGCGGTAATTATTGCAGTCCTGACGGTCCCCTTTCCCTTTCCAGATAGGGACGACCAGCCCCCTTTTCCAGTCAGGAGGAATGGTACCTGATTGCCACACGGCAGCCAGGACAGCATGCAACCCGCGGATCATGGCCTCACCCCCAGCTTTGAGGAACTTCGCATTGATATTATAAACACCAGCTGCCTTTCCACCCTTCAACTTTGCTACAGCCTCTCTGACTTCGTCAAGAGAGGGTGCGGTTTCGTCAATGGGAGGATCGGCATCCACTGCCTGTAACCCAGTGGTGTGAAGCTGCTCAGTTGGAGGGTCCGCCGTGAACAACTGCCCAAAGTACTGAGCCCAACGAGCCATCTGCCCATCCATGTCCGAGAGGTCTAGGGAAAATAAGTGCCGTATAAATTTGTATAGTAATAGTAATATGGTGTAGAGGAGAGAAAAATAAAGATGAGAGGAGAAAAGTAAAGAGGAGAGGAGGAAAATAAAGTGTTTGGTAGAGTTGGGTAGGAGAAATAAATAGGTTTTTACTCTATATACAAGGCACGTGTATGCTAATGGTACATGCGTGTTATTAGATATTTTAACGTATTATTTAGATATATAGTTAAGTTTTGAGTTGTTGATGAGAAGTTATGACGGAAAATGTTGATAAAAACTGAAATTTAATAGGCATTTAATAGGCTGCGTGTATTTTTACTATAGAAACGGGGATAATAATTATGATGTGTTATTTTTACTTGATTTAGGAATTCAAGTAAGGTTTATTTATGGTTATCAAGGGAAATGTGAAGAGGGAAATAAGATAAGATACTTTGATCCTATCTAGATACTTTGCAAGTACCAATTACAAGGTTATTGACTATACAAAGCATCACCACGCGCCAGGACGAACTTGGTGGGCTCGAACCGCTGACCGAATGCACAGGGACGCTGCACACGCGAGCCCGTAGTGTGAAGAGGGAAGGACATTTTATCGATGCCAGTAGAAGCAGATTAGCGAAGATAGATCTTAGCTACTCTGGTAGGAAGATGCTTGTAGCCGAAACGCCGTGTGACAACACGCCCACTTTTTGCCACCACTACGGGCATCTTTCGGTAGCAAAATACTAAAAGATGCGAATATGCGTGGCACGGCCTTTAC